>JAWQUT010000672.1:95218-117073 GCA_033807755.1 Ellobium chinense
GGGGGGGGGGGGGATTTTAGGGGAGGGGTTGCAGGGATAGGCAAAGCGAAATCAGGGCTCGTCGGCTTAGAGAGGTGAGAAGCGGCTTACCTCAAACTTTCAAAAACATTCATGCGCGTTCACTGGCACAAAGTACAGGCTCCAAACTGCTAGTAAAATGATATAAGGATAAATAATTAAGGAATGTCTGGGTAAGAGATCAGCCAAAATCCAGTTCAGAGTCCACATAATAAAGTCATTAATCTTAAGCCAGATACTAAATAACTCACTTAGACTTCCTCAGCTTTATGCTAAGTACTCATTATCATTTACACCTGAATCGAGTTGGGAAAGGGGAATGAAGTGCTTTTCCCAACGACACCACAACGTAAACCGCCCGGTCCACGAGTCGTAATACACGAACCTTAGACTTGAGTCTTCAGTTCCTGAATAACTCACAAACCACATGGCTAATGAATGAGGCAAAGATAATTAATTATAAGTAAAGTAAACACCATTCTCAAATCAGCACATTATTTTTGATCTCTTCCGCATAGGTCGCAGCCATCTTGGCTTGCCTAGAGAGTGGTGCTACCTTTGTTTAAGACACTCACAGAATAAAAGAGCTACCCTATTTGCCTGGAATCAAACAAAAGCGCCCGAGGATAACCAGGTCTTGGATGTGCCATGTCATGACTGTACGCACCAGCATGCGTAGTGCATATAATATGTTCCAATATACTTGAAATCATCGACGTACAAACTGTACGCTCCAGCGCATTGTCGCAGTTTAAGAGAAGCTTGATAAATGTTACAAATTAATCTGAGGTTGATATTAACCGACCGTGTTTTTTTGTCTACTTTTGTGCAGAAGATACTAGGTTTTCTAAGTGACGTTGCATTTATCAGAAAAAATTGTGATTAAGCGGATCATCCCTGTCGTCAGCAGTGCAAGTGTATCTATCGAGATATTCAGCTGGCATAGACAGCAAGGAAAAGGATGCTTGTGATTACAGTAAGACATTGTATTAAATGTGCTACATTATTAATGGATCTTTTATGTTTTTCTGCATTCGCAATATTGATTTACGCTCCCCGGTGATTTTTTCATGAATCTATTGAATAGTTCAGCGGCGTTGAAACTTGTCTTCTGTAGACGTCGCTAACATAATATCCTTCTTCTCTAAAGTGTACAAAGGTTGGTTTCATGGAAGAGAAGGAGGGGTAGTGGGGTGGCGTCTAGAGGAGGTTCTACTGAATCGTCTCCTATCAGAGGTGCTGGTGATTTAACCCTTCACGCCTTCATACCAGCTTATCTTACTCCATCCTCTATGCAATGTCCAGAATAGAGTTTTGCTCACTTTTGTCTCCAATGGCTCCTTGTTGGTGATTTAACCCTTCACGCCTTCATACCAGCTTATCTTACTCCATTCTCTATGCAATGTCCAGAATAGAGTTTTGCCCACTTTTGTCTTCAGTGGCTCCTTGTTGGTGATTTAACCCTTCACGCCTTCATACTAGCTTACCTTATTCTATCTTCTGTGCAATGTACAGAATAGAGTTTTGCCCACTTTTGTCTCCAGTGGCTCCTTGTTGGCTATGTTTCCATGCTGGAGAAAGATATTCGCCCACGTCTTTCACAACGCATTTAATTGTAGATCTATCCTTAAAACGCGTCTGGTATAATAATCATGCTAGGGATAAGCAAGTCTGGTTGTAAATGAAAGGTCTGATGTCTCAGTGGACAGTGCATACACGTGATATTTTGGGAAGACAGCGACCAGCTCCCACGAACCTGGACACAAGAGGGGAAGTGGGGGGGGGGGGGTAGAGAATAGAAGATGAGGGAAGGGGATGGTAGAAGAAGAAGAAGAGGATGAGGTGAAAATGGAGTGGCACAGAAATATTCCATGCAAAGAAATTGCAAAAGATATATGGAGAAGAAGTAGAGAAGGAAGTAAAGTGAGAAGAAGGAAGGAAAAGGTTGAGGAGTAAGAGAGAGAAGGAAAGAGATGAAGAGGAAAGGGGAAGTCGTGGTGATAACAATAATGCGGTGTATAAATATCCTATCCAGGCAAATGCTCGCTTATGCAGCTCCCATTATCAATACTCATCAGACCAGACTAATCCAGGGCTTTCTCAACTCTCTGGGGAGCATACAGGGCCGCTGCCATTTAAAGACGCTGATCACCAGCATTCTTTCAATCCTCAGTGTGGGGAAGAAATGCTTTCCGAAAGCATCTACAAAGTGGCCATAGTGAGAATCGAACCCATGACCTTTAGATTTTGAATCCTGTGCCGTAGCCCTTAAACCACGGTGTTCTACAGTTCTCTACACCACTAAGATAAGCAAGGAGAAGAGGCGGAGAGACAGGGAAACAAAGCAAACTAAAACCAAATATAAAAAAAAAACAAAAAACGTCCGAGGAGTTGGCAAAAGAACACAGAGATCTGGACTAGTTTTGCTTTGATCATTTAAGTTTGTGCTCTTTCAAGGTACGGTGGACCAAAGTAGGGCATCTGCAGTAAACAAAGGCCACTTCTCGCCCTGCATTAGTGATCCTGTTTGGCTTACGGTTACCATTATAAAAAAACCGTTTCAAACTGAAACTGCATTTTCTAGCTCTGGATACAGCCATTTCCGCTTAATAACAATCCAGCCTAAGCGCAAAACGCCACTTATTTGCAACCTCCGCAGAAGTGCAACATTTTTGCCTAAGCTCTTTTACATTAGGAAATTAAAGCGAGTAGACACATATTTCAGAAAGGTCCACCTTTTTTGGCTCACCGCAAAGGGCGTCGGGTTAATGGGGGTTCAGGAAGACGCGTCAGTGTGGAGAGATCCGGTGTAAGGAATTTTTTTTCTTCTATCTCAGACTCGGAGTAATGTTAGACTGTCACATCGCAGTCGACCTCGTTTATGGCAAATACGCATAATTAAACTTTTCGTTTATAGCAACAATGTTCAGGGCTCAAAATTTAATAGACTGAAAGTCGTAACAGACTTCACCCCTCAGACGCAACCTCCGCTTAGTTGCTATTTATTTTTTTTTTCAAAACGCTCTTGCGAATAGGCGGAGCTGATTGTATCACTCGATCCCTCCCTAACTTCCATTTGAGAGGAGCTAAATTCTCAAATCGGGAACAGATAGAGCTCTGCTCAGACAGATAACACCGAGCTATAATTGTGAGGCGATGTTAAAGGGAAATGAGATTCCTAAATAAGTGAATTATCGCGCCAATGTTAAACGATCTTTGACTTCCGTCGTTTAAAAAAAAATAAATTGTTACCTTTCTCAGACCACCTGTATAAACGTTTAGTCATCCACACTGCGTCCATTGTAATATGTGGCTGTTTGTGGTTGGGTGATATCTGAAGTTTCAAATATCTCAAGATTCAGTCTCCGTTCTGTGTGTACTGAAGTATCGATTCTATAGACCGTTTTGAATTAGTCGTTTAGTCCAACAAAGCTTACTTCCGGTTTAAGCAAAATATTATTCAGTGATTGAGTCATCAAATCTAGCTGCCGAAAGTAAAAGATGCGCCAGCAAATAAAAGCCGTTGTAACAGACCATGTTAGGCAACCACATTCCTCTGACAAAATATACTGGGGGATGAATTCCATTACATTTTTGAGTGTGGTTATCTATCTGAAAGCAGAAAAAAATATATTCCACGGTATTTCTTCGAAAACCCTAACATACTTAAAGCAAACCAACTGATAAACTCTAATGCAAAACAACGTCTTGTGGGGTTGGGAAAATTTTCCCAACTAATACTTGACTTGTCTATCTAATTCACCGTCAAAACCCATTCCTTATCTGGATGTACGTACTATGACTTTAAGTTATTTTTTCCTGGTTATTGAAAGTGTACACTGTCTTACCATGTTGATTGCTCTACCATCTTATTATGTAAATGTGTCTTATATCCATGTGATGTTCCAACGACATCTTGGAAATAAACCTGAATTGAATTGAATTGAATTGAATTGAATTGACAATAGAAAAGTAGAAAGCGGAGGTAATGATTGTTGAAGTTGTGGCTTGCAATGCCCAGCTGACCGTGCATGAATAAAAACTGAGAGCGTTCTTTTTTTAACTTTGATGCTCAGTGCAAAGCAAGCCCGAGAATCGTTTCACAGATTTGATAACTTTTGTGTTGTATATATTTATGTCATTCTCTTAGCTGCACAAAATTATTTTCTTATGTGAACACTCTATGAAAAGTGCTTGAATTCTTTTAAAGTTTTTTTGTTTTGTTTTGGTGAACATTAATTTCATAACTATTTAGTTATCAAAAGAGATAGCAAAAGTAAGAGAGAGAGAGAGAGAGAGAGAGAGAGAGAAATATACCCAATTTTTATTTGTTGCAACAATCGAGAAAAAAATTAATAGCAACAAAAATAATATATGTAATATATATATAATGGTTTCATAGGCGAAGAGTTCGTAAATACATACACATTTGAAATTTTATGAGGTAGATAAGATTATCATCATAGTACAAAGCTATTCTACAGTAATGATTTTCTCGGTGTTTTATATTGATTCCACTGCATGGGAGTGCCCACCCCTACCACTTTAAACGACTCTATCTGGGACCAGAATGATGCCAGATCAAAACCTTTTTTTTTCTTTTTAACGACTTAAATCTTAGTTTGACTGGCTACAAGACGTTTAGAGAGTACGATATAGCTTGTTCTAACCTAACAAATGTAACAATAAAGCAGAAGTTGCCTGTTATGAATTGCATTGCAGTAAGGATCGATTTTTATCAAAGGCGCAAAATTTGTTAGGCTCGATTTTCACTACTGCCACTTCTTGGGTCTGGACGCTTTTGCCATGCCAGAGGAGGCATGGATGAGACTGTGGTTTTACAAAGTAATTTTCCGAGCTCTTGCGTGCTATATCAACTTTGCCTCCTCCATGAATCATTTTCTTAGACATATTCAGAAGAGAAAATGCATGAGAATAAAGCACATGCGTCCAGGACAATCAAAATGCCTTTGCACTCGCTTCTTCTATCGAGCCCAGATTTTTCAAGGCAAGATATTAGCATGCTATTTTAGTGCATTCTTACTTACATCTATCAAATCTCTGCGTGAAATCAAAACTGGGTAACTCTTAGAAGTACCTTACAATTCTCTCCTCTCGCAGGAGAAATCATATAAGCTATTTTGTTTTATTCTTTTCTGTTGATCAAAATTTACTGAGGCGAATGGCCAGGGTTAACTCCCTTGGGTGACAAATGATATTATGCTGAGCAGTTCCTTAGCGTTTGGCCTGGGAATGGGAAGGAGAAGGAGAGAGGGAGAGGAAAAAAAAAAAGCCAAATCAGTTTTTTGATATGCCAGTTGTAAATTGCTAACTTCTGGATTAGAAGGGGAAATCTAATAAATGGAGGGCATATGGCGTTAAATGCCGGCCTTGAATCACCGAGGTGTTTTCTGAGGAAAAAAGCTGAGGAATACTCCTCAGCTTTTATTCATTAGAGCGAAATTAATTCTAATGGCAAGATAATGTGCAATGCGCGCGTGTGAAAAGGAAACTTTTTATAAAGATGCGTGGAGTTTTCAATAAGTGGACTTTAAATGTCTGCACGCGAGTTCAGAGTGTATATCATTTTTTTCACTATCAATCTTGTTTCTTTTTAACTCACAAAGGTCGCGTCGGACATATCTGCCTCACGGCTTTAACAAATACTGGAACTGCGCCACATACATGTGTCCGACTGTAGGTGTAATTTTTTAAAATTAAAAAAAAATATGTTGTATATAGAATAACACTGTTGAATTCAATGTTTATTATTTTTTTCTGTATATAATTATAATCAGATATTAAAGCTTACGGAATAAGAAAACAAAAAAAAACAAAAAAACTCTAGATTTTTTATAGTTCTATCTTAATAACTTCTTGTAGTAGAACGATTTGAGAATCTCCCAGACTAGAGCTTCCAAGAGTTCAGTTTATGATGAATCTGGCCAGGCTGTCTCAATAAGTTAATGTTTGTTTGTTATATGTTAAGAGATTTATTAGATCTAGATTTATGTTTCCATCATGGATATGTTGAATTATTCAAATGATGTGTCGCTAGATTCCCCTCTGATTGTTCGCAACAATTTCTGTGCCTACTTCCTGGTTTCATCCGTCAGAGTGCCAACCCACCATATTTGGATATAATACGACACAGAGATTTTGACGTAGGTAGATCTTTATCCCCTCTTGTGATGACGTCAAAATCGTGTCATTACGTTCCAAATCCGGTTGGTTCAGCTTCGTCCAGTTTACCGTGAGAGACCAAAAAAAAAAAAAAAACANAAAAAAAAAAAAAATCCCAGCCACGGGACGTGTCGAGTCCGCAAAAAAAAGAGATGATTGCAAGCTTGGCCATAATTTAGGTAATATCCAAAAAGTGGGGCAAGGGACAGTCTATCCAGAGAGGGTATCCCTTTACTCTCCCATCTCCCAGGCAGTTTTGCCAGATTTTTTTTTATTGAGTTAAGGCCAAATCGCATGCAAGGAAGCGTCAAAGAAGAGCCAATTCATGGCTGGAAAGAGTCGGCTGGAATCAGGAAAACATTTACTACGCAATTTCTCTATACTAAATATATGTGGATGTTGAAGCCATTATAAACCTTTCTACGTATATTAGAACAGCGTAAGCAATGATTGTTAAAAGGAAATAGTATTAGGATCAGTCTTTGATTCTTTTTTCATTGGGCGTTTGTGACAAGAGCTCGATCACTTGAAATGCCAAATGGTTTGAATGCAGTACAAGTACTTTTTGTAAAGGAAATTAGTTTTGACTAAAGTCTGTTAGAANNNNCCCCATCCGGAAAAAAAAAGAAGCCATCAGTTGTTCGGAGCCACAGGCTCTGATATTTGACTCGGAAAGAGCCAAATCTGGCAACCCTACTGGGCCGAAACCAGTCAAAGGCATAGATTTACTTGTTTCTGGGATAGCGAGTATCGACATTGAAACTGCCAACTATGTGTGGGCGGCCTCCTCGCCCCCGGTTGCTCGAGAGAGAATTTATAGCCACACAGTTCATGTCTCCCCATATTGTCAAGAACGCGTTCTATCTCAATAACCCTGTTCTTGAGACCTTGAACATTACGACGATTTGATGCTCGGCCAGCAATGTCCACGCTGTTCTTTAGCTTTTGTGAGAATGTTATTGGTGGAAGGTGTGAGCATAGGTGATGCAATAGGGGGTTTGTGGTCGACGGTTTCAACTCACTGCAGTCTGAAAACGCTTTCTACACTGAACGTCCCAAGACAAATGGCGCGCCATGACGTCAAACTGTCTCGCACTTGGTTGAGTACTGGTGACGCAATAAGATATCGGTATCTTGCACAGTCACTAAGCCAGTTCAACTCCTTATCATGTTTTATCACATAAATAGGGCCTATTTCCGGTGACATAAAAGTGTGTAATAATGTTTTAGTATGTCACACGGTACATAACTTTGACCTTTGACCTGGTAACGAATACTTGGAAATCTTTAGGCGTATGAATATGTGACATAATTTCTTTTGTAACTATTTTCACTACCGTGGGGTTTCCCTCTGTCTAGATTTATAACAAAAAACTATTTCAGTCTTTCTTATCGCTTGTCATTGTTCTCTTCACGTTTCAGTTTTAGTTCAGTTAAACATTTGAATTAAATACTTGAAATATCGCAGTGTTTCTGTGGTGTAAAGTTTCATCGATGATTGTCAGTTGTTTGGATCTACTTTGTGTCGCATAACTGTGTGGTTCATTCAGTTCAGTTGTGATTGATGTGTCTCAAACATAGTGAGGGACACTTCAGGGTCCTTTTCACGATTAAAAGTTCATTTTTTTATTAGTTAGAGTTTACATGATAAAGAGGATCTGAAACTCGTGTTTGTTTGATATCAGATTTATGAAATTCGTTATACATTTATCGTTTTCGCTCGCCAGAGGCTCTCGAATACGATAAATATATAACTCAGTTCATAAATCTGATATCAAACAAACACTCTTTACAGGTCCTGCATATCGTGAACATTGACTAAGCCACTTCAACTCTTTATTATGTTTTATGTTATGAACTATTGTTGGAAATTGTAGAGTTTAAGTATAAGTTACTATTATTAAAACGTTAGATATGGTACTCACAAACTGAAAATTATTCATCCGGACCATACGATCAACTTAAAGACTAAAGAAAGAGAAACGTGACTTTAAAGATGCAAGCTGGCGTTGGAATGTTTCACTCTTTCCTTTCTCTTTCTTTCATTCTCACGCCTCTGTCTCGTTCTTTCTTTGATTGGTTGGTTGGTTGATTGAAGGACTGACTGATTGATTGGCTGATTTCTTGCTGGATGATTTATGGGCGATTGAGTATGTATAATAGCTATTGTCTGGTTGATTGGATGATTTGATGTCTTCTTCTACGATTGAAAGAATGCCTGAATAGTTGACTGATTGATAAGCATAGATTAGTAAATGATATGACTGATTAATGTTATTAATGTACAATCTGTCCCGTCATTTGGTTTTTGTCAATGGTTGCTCATATGCCACATGTGGGGCCTGAGCTTTGTTATAATAAACTTGTTAAACTTGTTAAACTTGTTAAACTTGTTGTATTTCCCCTCTTCGTTCATAGGCTTCTAATGTTATTTATCTATGTATTGATAATGATAATAAGCCTGTGGGCTTCGGTTTCCTTTGCATGAACAAATCAGTTTTTTTCAATACTTTCTATCCTGTAATAATCTCATCAGATGATATTTCGGAAGGGACTGCAGGACCTAAAAAACTCCAAGGAAGAGGATTAACCTTCTAGTGCTCAGGCATAGAAATACTGGTAGGAAAATTCTGAAAATTCACATACACATTTCAAATGCCACTCAATATACATATAAAACATAGATTTTGAACAATTTCACTATTTAATAGGTGAAAAATTTTAGGTCAAATTTGGACCTCCGGGCACTGGAACATCCATGCCATATTTGGACCACTGGGTTGTGTGGGTTGTCAAATATGGACCAATGGGCACTAGAGAGTTAATGTCAAAAATTGGAATCTGGGAAGTGTTTAATAACTCTGATACCGATTTAAAGACCTCGGCTTTCTCAAGTACACAAGGTTCAGTGCTTTGAAGGGAGCGTGATTAAATGACAAATTGTTGCCTTTTTTCTCCCTTCGAAACCAAAATAAATAATAGCAATGATAAATGATAAGGAGGTTTATAAGTTTCGTTCCCAGGCACTGTCTGCTTGCAGGACTTCACATTAGTTTTTACCCCCACAAGCTAGATCGCTTACTACCTCAACTCTCTGGGGTGTATACAGAGTGAAAGCCAAATATTAAGGAACTGATCACAAGCATTCAGACAGTATTTTTCATTGCCTATAATAATGGTACCCATTTCACCAAGGGCGGACTGAAGCTTATATGAATGAAATACTTCTCAAAGCATTTACAAAATGATCATGACAGGAATAGAACCCAAACCTTCACACCTTGAGTCCAAAACTGTAATCATTTGGCCACTCTACTCCAATCTAAATAAGAGGAACCACCATATTAGTACAACGGCGAAAGACCGTCCTGCGATCAACACAATGCCCAAGGGTCCAATAAAGCTGGGACTGCAGAATAAGTAAATAATTCAAGCAATCAGTACAATTTGCACAATGCAAGCATCAACACGAGGACTTGCCATTAAGTAATTTATACTCCAGACTGTACCTAAGAGTAGCGTAACTTGTTATATTGAGTCCGCAAGATACGATAGTTATCCATAATTTCGACGTCAGATGCCCAGGCGTGTGCTTGCACTCGTGATGAAGCTCATAAAGTTCATGGAAGAGGTCAAAAGTCAAGATGGCCACAAGGTATGTACTGTGACATACAGAGAGAGAAGGCCATTAACTGTAAGTCTGCAGGTAGTTCCGTTTGATCGCAATGATAAGCCGCAAATGTCATTTAATCGCAATATTATCTGTACAGCCGTTTTTAGTCAGAAACAATAACAGAGTCTATATAAATCTCACAAACAGACAATGCTCACAGACACGACGTCAGATTATTATTACACAGCAGGCCAGGTCACTCAATAACTTTCTCAACTTCTTAAGGTGCATACAATACCGCTGCCATTACACAAGAGCAAATCATTACCGGACAATATCTCTCTCTCTCTCTGCCAATAGTTAAGTACCCATTTTACAGACCGGTGAACTGAGGGAAATGAGTATAAAATATTTCATCTCAAGGTACTGGCAACATTACAGTGACAAAAATTGAATCCTTGATCATATATCATGAGTTCAGTGCTTAAACGCTCGGCTATGATATTTAACACAAAGAGCACCTACTAATCACATCCGCCGGCTAGCCTCTCTGCTATCTACAGTATACTTGGGACTAAACGGGTACTATAAATATCAGCTATAATCTAACTAGCAGCTCGTCAGACGGTAAAGTCAACAGCTCAGAGGTCAGAACACTGGCCTTGAGAACCAAGGGTTTTGTATTCGATTCCAAAGAGGACATTTCTTTTGTCCTTTTCATGAATAAGAACTATATAGCAACAGTATAATCCAAAAGTATTTCAGCATTATCCATTTGTCTTCTCTTATTTGACTTCAGTAAAAGAAAAAAATGTCCATGTGGAGGCATAGTAAACACAAGTGTACTGTAAATAGCAGATTCGCCGTTGGCAACCCGCAACTTTTCCATGTTCTTGTGGCGTTTCCATTACGCGGGTTGGAAGGTTGATTAGTGCATTGGAAGAAACCTTTTGATAGCAATGACCCAGAAAAGGGGAGATCAACGGAGGTGGAATACGGCTACCGGTGAGTCCCTCATTACTGTAAATAGTGACGTTTTATGGTATCAAGGGATGTTCATTAATTGAAAATATGTCATGGGGCATTCATTACTAGAAAATCTGTGCATTGGGTCTCCTTTGTCTGCAGGCAAAACCAAAAAAAAAAAAGCGTTTCGGGAGATACAGATTGTGAAGGAAGAAGATGAGAGAGTGTGGGAAAGTAGGAAAACTGGAGGTGGAGATATAGCTATTCCGGCGATGACGACTGATAAATGAAAATGACCTGAGGTCAGTTAACAGAACCACTAAGACATCGCAGGACTTGTTCTTTAGCTATATCTGGACGAATGATTAAAAGGGGCCGGGGTGGATAACTGGAACTTTCATTTCGAAGATGACCGAGGATGTAATTGCTACCCTGGAAAACGGAGAAGTGGACATGCAGAAACTTTGGGTGATCCACTTAAGCCCATAGAAAAGTGTTATGGAGGAAAGACGGAGCCTGGCATTCGAAAAGGGCATTTCACCCCAGGAGAAAGTGACGAAAAGTGAAGACCCGAACCAGATCACAGCTTGCCCACAGAAGTGTCCAAAAGAGTACATGTTTCCCCTGGTCAAATCAAAGTTAAACAACTTCTGTCCCGAACATGTAACCCCGGTCAAATCAAAGTTAAACAAACCCTGTCCCGAACGGTTAACACGCCAGGAAATCAAGAGGATTGCTCTTGGGGAGGTACACCTCTAAACTGTCCCTGCGCCCCCGCGGTACTGAAAGACTTTTAGAGTCCGGGAAATCCCCAGCTCAAGCACTGGAAATTCCTTTGAGATCGATGTAAGAAGACAAAAGAGAAAGAAAGACAAGTAGTATAGGAAAGGCCGGTAAATCTTTGAGGAACTGTTGCAGATAAAACAGGGAAGGTGAAATGGAATTCACAAAAGTGTGTGAGGGAACCTTTTGAATCCAGTGACAATGTCACTCAATGTGACACTGGGATGTTACAGTGTTGGGCTCAAGATCGAAAGATCTTGGGTTCGGGTCTTCATCAGCGTCATGTTGTAAGTGCCGTGGGAAAGAATTTCATTTATATTTTCCTCAGCCAACCCCATTTAAAATGGATACTTAGCTATAGGCAGCGAAAGGTACTATTAGAAGGTTTGTAACCAGCGCCTGAAAATGGTAGCAGCACTTTATGCTCCCCGGGGAGATGAGAAAGTCTTAGAGTGATCCGATCTGCCGGGGGTAATAATAATGTGAAGTCGCGTGAGCAGGCATGAGACCTATATGAGAAGTCTACATACCCTTTATTAATATTATCATCAAACTTATTTCTCAGCATAATTAAAAAATAAAGGGCATAGCAAGAAATTATAGGCCAATGCTGCAGGGAGATAAAACAATCTCTGGAAAGCAAATAAAACGAGCAAACCAAAGAACCGACTAGATCGAAATTCAGACTATTAAATTAAAACATTCTCAAGCCACAACCACACAGTCACTCATACACACTTACAAGGGTGAGGTCAATTCCGCTTAGCAACATCTTGGGAATTTGAAAATGTTATCTGACCGAGAAATAATTAAATGTCGCAACTGAATAGAAAAGTGCAATCTAGGTGCAGTCAGAAAAGTGCAATCAATAAGCAGAAACATTTGGCCGGAATAAGCTATACCTGTAAGCACAAACAACATCAAGGACCCCTGAGGGCCTCGCGTCAGGAATCTTTAAGAGTCCATGCCTCCCCTTCGCTTACTTTAGAATATACCCTCATTCTCTGGTTAAAAAAACCCAAAAAAAACGTTGGAAATCTTTTTAAAAAGACCGTATATCCACATATTGTCGAAACTGAGTTATTGGCATTGACTATTGTTCCAAACTTTGCGGATCTATAATCAATATCTTGATAGCCACATGAAAGAAAATACCGCAAACAAGTATCATATCTTTATATTTCAAATTTTCGGCCTTCTGCTGGCCTTCGGGGACATAGTACTGATGCACACTGAACAAGAATGGCTCTCGAACAAACACACATGTACAAACACAAAAGAGATAAACATGCCGTAAACATCAACATTTAGTGTATAACAGATTTTTGAAAATTTTGAAATCATATATCCAGACTGGATGTCTGCAAGTTACTTTGTGTCCACAAAGATACCATGTTATTTTTCTTTGACTGCACAATAGTTTGCTTGGTTTTATTATTTCTCCCCTCGAGCGGTTGCGACATACGGACATGATTTTGCGAAAGTGGGGATACGGTCTTTTAAAATATACCTTACAGTTTTGGTCAATGAATTTTTAAAGTGAGGTAGGGAAAGAAAAGGACCCATGGGGTGACGAGTGTTGACGTAAAGTCTGAAGGATAGGACTCGACAAACCCCAGCGGTGACCGGACGTCCATTATAGTCTCTTGTACCTTGGCTCCTGACATGGGCTCTGTTGTGGACATGATTGTCGATGGCGTAGACATTGGTGGGGTCACTTGAGGGCAATGAGGTGGGCTGAAGTCTGTGTTTGCTTTTTTCAAAATTCTGGATGATTTTGGGTACATGTACGTATCCCATCCTATCCCCACCGAATCCGACTATGTATTTCCTTTGTTATAAGTTTAAAAAATGTGAAATTTGCGTAAACAGGCATAAAGTAAAGTTTAAGATACTCTTGCAGGACCTGCACTGCAGTGTGATGATTTCACTGCATATTACACTCTAAATGGTATTTACAGTCCTTTGTTTCCCGGAAGGAAATATATGCGTCCTTTTGAAGTATTAATAGCAAACAATGGTACTTCTCTGGAACTCTAAGATGATAGTCAAATGTGAGATGCCGTTTATTTCTAAGAATTAATACCACAGAATGAAGTCTCATACATTTTCTTACTCTTCTTGTTACCATTTAGTTGCATAACTATTAAAGTTCACGCCCAGATTAGTAGAGATCGTGTTATAGTGTTACCATGTAAAATCCATTGGATCGTTTATTTCGGTCTTCCAATTTCTTCCTTTCTGTGGAAGTAGGTAGACACCCATCCAGATATTTTCGATGCCTTGCGTTCCAAGAACGCGCTGTCCTTTCTAGAGCATCTGCTACAGACCATGGGTGATCGTCGATGTTGTTTGACATAAAATGCTTTTAAATGCTGAGGAATAAACAGCTATTGTGTGACTGTCACGCATGTTTTCGACCAAGTTTCGGCGAGCTTAGGGTTAAATAAGAAGCTGTTGACAGCGTCTAATGGGGCAGAATGCTCAGACTTTCCAAGCATACACCTCTGTATCCGAAATGTTCGCCTGATACCAAGATAGCAAGGTTTGGGGGAGTGTTGTAGTTAATGGCTTAGGAAGTAGATGGCTATGAATGTTTTTCAAGAGCCCTGGTCAAGATGCACAGTAGGTGGGAATGCACTGCTTTAATGGAACTATGATGTATGGAGAGGCAAGCTTGTCTGCGAGACAATGCAAATCTATTAGAATCCCAAGAATTTGAAACTCTTTTCTTCAAAAAAAACAACAAAAAACCTCACAAAATCATTGCAACGTTCCGATTACAAATGTTGTTTTTTTCTTCGAAGCTTAACTTCACCACAAGATCGGAAACTCAAAAACTGCAGAGAATGCATACAGGACTAAACTAGTAGCATCCAGGGATTCTACTGTCTAATTCATTCTTCTGTCAGTTATTCCGTCCATCCATCGATCTATATATCCATTCTCACAATCTTCCACTCACAGATTCTCTCATTCATTCCCAATTTCCCACACCCATTACGGACTGGTGCCTCGTTACAACTCACAACACAAAAAAAGTAGACCAAATTCCGAAAGGCATTTGGATCTTGCGATCTCTGCAGTGAAAATAGTGTTGAGTGGATTATCGGATGTACGTGTAATACAGTGTACTCGTTATGGGAAATCAATGTCTGAGGAATACGGAACAAGGCTATTAAAATCCGCAAGGTTCAGCGGTAGAGCGGCAAAAACTTTAGTGCATGAGGGAGAGAAGAAAGAGAGAATTACGGAGAGAAAGAACAGAGATGATGTTACTGTATTTGGAAATAGTGACGCAATGATACCGGGGGATACCTTCAATTTTTGTATAATCTTTAGAGTAAAAGAAAAAGAAACTTTGTAGGATTGTGGTGGAGGATAAGCCAGCCTATATGAGGACGTGGAAGGGCGTTGAGGTTCCGAGAACGGCATTGCATTGCAGTGCAGGTCAAGAAAGCAATGACCGATCTGCGAAAAAAAAAAGTATTTTTGAGAACAATGAGTATCACTAGTGCAACAGAGTTAGTATTACTGACACAGATGGACATCGAAAACAAACAAGTATACGATTATACAGAGAGAGAGAAAGTTAAACCATCTGAGGTAAAGAGAATCTGAGAAGAGAAATATGGAAGAGGGTTCCTGTTTCAAGTATCAGCGCTTTCATTTTCACTTTTTTTAGGGAACATGGGTCGATTGTAATGAATGTCTTTAGGCCTATTCCTCAAATATTGAAAGTAAGAAAGGATAATTTTATGTTGAGGGACATGAAGTAAAAAATGGCAAAACAATAAACTGAGAGGACAGAGAAGGAAGAAGAAGAAGAAGGAAGAGGGGAAAAGGAAAGAATAGAAGGAAAGGGAAGAAGAAAAGAAGAGAAAGACCTCGACGAAACGATCCGTTTACTTCTGTCTGCTTTGCCATAGATTTTCTATGAAACGGCAAAATACTTTCTTTATCTCTTACGTCCTTTGTGAACTCTCTCATCTCTTCTTCCTAATTCTTCTAGTGCTCAGTTGTTTTTTTTTTTCACTTTTCCACCTGTCGATAATAGGCAGAAACCAAATTGAAGATCAAACACATTACACCCATACATAACAGTATTGGATAATAGTTTAGTAATTACTTATCAAAACCACTTATCGTTTGTTTACACATGTCTGACGCTAACATTGGTCGATGGTGAAACTGTAATACGTGATCAGGGACACAAAGTTTAACAACACAAACCGGATACATCTTTGTAAACGAGTATATTGATGACTTAGAAGATAGACAGTAATATACCCTGCTTTTTTTAAAAAAAAAACTATTTGAAGAATAAGCCCCGCCGTCACTATTACTATCACCATCGCAACCACCAACACCACCACAACCACCAACACCACCACCAGACCTACCAACAGCACCATTACCACAGCCGCCACTACAACCGAGATCAAAAAGTCTCATATCTTGGTATTGCCACCGTTACCCACTCACGCGACATCACATTATTACTTCCCTAGCAAGCCATGTCATTCCGTAGATTTCTCAGCTCCCTGTGACCTGTGATCACTAGCATTCTGACAACATCATTTACTGCCTACAGCTGGTACCCATATTACAAACAAATGAACTGAGGATAATGTTAATAAAATGCTTCTCCTAGGCACTTTTAGCACAGTCATTACGGTAATTGAACTCATGGTGAGACCATGAACAAAATTTAATTACATGGTCAAAGTCTGCATTAAACCTTTTTTCCATTGTCATTGTCATTGAGATACACGTTTATTTTTTAGGATCCAGGCAATGACATCAGTTCTTCAGCTCGCGCATGCGCGTGGCGGCAGTGCGGTCACACACTTTGCCCAGAGGGGAAGCTGCTACAAAAAAAAAAAATGAAGATCATGGCTCGGATTTTCCCACGAAGACTAGAATATCATTTTGCTGCTCTAAATGATCTAGACAAGATGGCTTTGAACTCTTAAGCTTTAGGCTCAATGCCATGGCTAACAGGTAATAGGTTACAGGCCTGCAACTGTACTTTCACACTGATCTAGATCTAGATGGCTTTGAACTCTAAGCTTTAGGCTCAGTGCCATGGCTAACAGGTAATAGGTTACAGCAGGGAGGGGTTTGGCGTTGACCAGTGAAAAATGTAGGCTCTGTTGACAAATAGCAACCAAGTTCAAATTTCAACTTGCTTGCTAGGGTTGGGTAAGTCTTAAAATCTGGGCCACATAATGAGCTTCAATCTGGTAACGGTCTAGGTGAAAGCTAAATTTTTGGCTTCAGAGGACAGCTCAAAATTTTAATATAGCCCATAGAGGAAAAAAGGGTCCAATCCCCATTACAGGTCTGTAACCTTAATACTGTCATAGCTCAGTGGACTAGCCGAAGGGCTGCCTAGGTTTAAGGAGTAGGTGAATCTCCAAGTAATGAAATCCTTCTTATGATCTCGTCATGAGTTCAGTTCACGTGATGATCATCAAAGAAGTGTCTTGGGACAGTAATATAGTCACAGTTTTCTCAGTCCATGTCAGGAGATCCAGATTTTGTTGGAAATGTTATTTGAAGTTTGGTGTTGAAATTCACAACTTCGTTCTGTTTACCAAAGCGGGCAGGGATGCAGATGACGGGTTGCGGGAAAGTTGTGATTTGTGCTTGATTTGTTCTCTTTTGAGGACTGGTTCACACATGGCAAAACACACTTGACTGCCATTTGTTTAAGCTTGTATAGATTATCGATGTAATCTGAATGTCTCGCAGAAAACTCACTGCGAACATGGCCTATAATATGAAAGCAGAAATCCAAAGTTGAAAGGTCATCCTCTTTCTAACTTCAGAATTTTGCTCAGAATGTTCAGAATATTCAGTCACCCTGGCTTGAGAATCTTACATTGTCTTTGTCCTTCACTACCTGAGCAAGAAGATGCCTTGGTAAATTTTATTGTACCGTATTCCTATCCCCGTCTTTTTCGTCAAATTTCCTCTTATATGCCCTTCCTTCTTCTAAAAATAAATAAAGCAATTTTCTCTTTAGTAAAATGTCTATATCCCCAAAGAATGAAAAAAAACAACAACAACGCCTTCACTGTACAGGAGTACAATTTCCGCTCCTGCGCGACAGCTAGATGATATCAAGTATGTGCAGCTTATAGATTTACCTAGAGAATTTGGAATCTATGCGGCACACACAGCAAAATGATGGCCACGATCGTCGGTTTCAAATTTGTTAGTGGAACTTTTTACAACTTTGTAATTCATAATCACAACAGTCCTTGTGTACAATGGTCCCTGACAGATATAGAAGAAATATGCGCTGAATCCACTAATGCGGTTCGGGATCCTGAGCACCTGCCTCACTGAACATTAAAGTATTGTTTCCTAACGTACAGTGGAGCACAGACAATGCTTAGACCTTGGGACCAACAAATAGTGTATGGTTAATACGTATTTCTATTATTATGTTATTACTTAGAGACGAAAAATCAGCACCAAATATACTGTACTTATTATCCGTTTTTATCTACTGAGCGTGTCCGTATCAAGTGTGCTCCAATATATTTTACTATTCAGAGTTCAGATACCGTACGTTTTCAGTTGTTTACAATTGTCTTCAAACAGGGCTATTCGCACTGCCCTTGGGCAACTAAGGGACAAAATCCCATGAGGTCCTTTTCTTTTTCTTCCATCACACGATAAAGTCCACTATATATCCAGCTTTGGCGAGTGTCTTGACCATAATAATATACGGTCTGCAGGGAAAATCGAATACACTTCCAGAGGCAGCGTTAGGAGCCGCTGATTTAGGACCAGGAGAAAGGTACCGGGCTCCCTTTCATAATGATCTCAAGATAATGCTTTAAACACTGAAAAGGAATAAACCGTGGAAGCTTTTGTGTTTAATTAATAGTTTTATTGAAATGGGCTACATAGGAAAACTTTGCCCATTATCCTGCATAGCAACAGAGTTAAGGAACTACTAAAACATTTTTCCAAACCCTTCGCACTCCCATCTTCTTACTTTTCTTTGTTTCTGGAGAAAGCAGCATTGCATTCTGGACAGCTTCATACGTGTCGGTTCCCCGTTTCAGAACCCAGCGAAGAGTTGTCCTGCTATGATTGTTCCTGGTGTTGTCTATGATCCTTTGTGTGCTTCTGGCAAGCTTGTAACTCCTGCTTTCTCCTTTATATTCACCCATTTCCAACATTCACATTAGCAAGTGGTGTTCTCTTCACTCTTTCTCTTCTTCCTCCCTCACTTTCCATGTTAGTTCTTTCATCACATTTGCTTTGCCGTATTTGATGGTCCCAGATACTTGAGCATTTCCAGCCATTTTGTCGACCATGTCATTTCCTTTAATACCGGAAAGTCCTGGAGCGATATCCAGGTCGTTGATCCGACTGTTGTGGTCTGTAAACTCTTTTAACTACCGTGCTCTCAGGCAAAGGGCCTCTACTCTTCTCAATATATTATTTGAGACGAAGACGGATCAAGACATGCGTGGTTTGTGCTCTTTCTCTCTCTAATCATTTCGATGCCTCTTTAAGAGTATTCACTTCTCTCCCTCCCTCCTTCCGTCCCGTCTACTCTCTCTCTCTCTCTTTTTACCTCCATAAACATTTTTAACTCCTCCCCTTCGCACGGGGTCAGCGCCCCCTACAAGCCACGGCTCGTAACTCTTTAACCAATGTGCTCTGAGGCAATGAGTTTCTTCTCTTCTCAATAGACATTTTGAGTTGGTGACGATCACGATATGCATAGTTTGTGTCCTGTCCCTCTCTAACTATTTGGAGGCTTCTATGAGAGGCTTCACTCTTCTCCCTTCCTCCCTTTCTCTCTCCCTCCCTCTCTCTCTTCAGTTTCTTTTTACCTCCATTAACTTTTTCTCCCACCTCGCCCACCCCTGCACGGGGTCCTCTCTCCCTACAAGCCATGACCTAGCCCAAAATTCGCCACTGCACTCTGCACATCTTTTATAATGGGAAAAGTCTCGTGAGCTACACCAAACAATTAATCGCCCGTCTCACAAAAGGGTGTATGCGACACTTGCTTTTTTTTTTTTTCAGGAGAGTATTTTAAAGTTACAATGAGATTTAGAAATGATTGCATTAGCCCGATCCATAAATGTTTAATATCTCCGACACTATTACAGCTATTGATACGCCACTTCGTCAGAACTTAGATCTCGCTTTGGTCTTTCGAAAAGTAGTCTCAGCTCAAAACATCCAAAATGTCGCATACGCCCCTTCGTGAGATGAACAACGAATTGCGAAAATTTTATAGGGATTCCTCATGTGTTCAATCAGCCCTGATTTCCAGGTGACTGGTTGATGGACATAACAGGACTTGATTCGTGCTGTTCAAGTGGTTTAACCTTCTGTTGAAGAAGAAAATGTCGAATGAAATGAAGGGTGAACTCTCTACCCGTTCCCCACAACTGCGCCGCGAAACAGTTCACAATTGCGTATTCTCCAAATTACAATAAAATTGTTTTTTTTCTTTCGCCCACAAAAGGAACAAAATCAACTCCCACAGTAATTGAACAAGTGTTGAAAGATAGTATGCCTATGATTTTCTTTGCTCACTATAAGCAAACTGAAGTATTCTTTATAAAATTGCATCCGATGTTTTTCAACATCTAAAGTTAAGAATTTTACAGCAGTGTCGAATCCTTTCATCCTCTTCACCTCAGCAATATGACAACGGTTAATATCTAAACGAAAACAAATTCTTTTGTACACAAAGCACAACAATCTTCATTGAAAAGTAATGACCCTTGAAAACCCCGAATAAGAGCAAAAGGGAATGTACTTGTCATTGAACTGAATGGCATACAGAGTTATCCATCACTTTTTGCCGGAAGGAAGGACCAGACAGAGTGGGGAAGGAGGGAAAAGGAGCGACGGCTGACGTTAAGCCACACTAGAAAATAAATGTCCATTTTCAACTGCCATCGTCATTATTCTCATCCCTGTTTACTTGCTTTCTTGTGTACTTGTTTCCGGAAACAAAGTCATTGAATTCCGGACAGTTCCTTATGTAATCTATTCCCCAGCAAAAAGTCGTTCTACCTATTTGTCCCTGTTGTTATCTGGTTGTAGATCCTTCCTGCACTTTCCGCATGGCTGCAACTTATATTCTCATAGTATACTCATAGATGCCACTTGACTGTTATTGGCCCTATCTTCACTGAGATTATAATACTGTAATAATAATGACCATCCAGCTGCTGCTGCTGCTGTTGCTGCTGCTGCTGCTGCTGCTGTTGCTGCTGCTGCTGCTGCTGCTGCTGCTGCTGCTGATGCTGCTGCTGCTGCTGCTGATGATGATGATGATGTTTATTCTGAAGAAGCATACCCAGAGACCCTGCAATGCAAGATGGCGTATGCTGACGGCACTTCATAAACAGAGTGGGCAGATGAAAGTAGCATACTATGAGGTTCTGGACCATATTTTCTTTCCAGCATTTAATATTTCGCACCGGAAACGCCTTTCCTTGATAAGCCCACATGACCAAAAAAAAAAAACGACGTTCATTTCTGCATGTAGAATCTGCGTTCTGCGAACGCTAGATGCGCTGTTCTTATCTGCTGGACTACATGTAAAAAAAAAATATAAAAAGTATGAATACGAGTAAGGAAGGGACAAAAATTATCTTTATATACTGTGGAACTTTGATATTAAGTATGTCCATGCTGCATGTAAGAAGTGTTCTTATTACTGATGTGTAGTTATTATCGATGTCCTTCTGACAATTAAAATAATAGACAAAAAAAAAACAAACCCAAAAAAACCACAAAACTGACGGCTGTAACATTTATAATATACAAGAATGGAATACACTTACTATATCAGTACGCAATATCGATTGCTACTGCTCATATCTAGATGATGACCCATAGCCAGCGGTGTCCATTTTTCAACAGGATCTATGGCCCTGATGCTGATAGTGACTGCCTGTATCAGCCATGACTGGAGTATCTTTCGAAAACGCTTAAAATAGCTTTCCACGTGGCTAAACTAGGCCAGCCGAGGCCTCCACGTGACTACAATGCATCATTTCCGCCTATTCTTGTTTACTTCACAGATCTGTTTTTCAATCACAACCTTTGTTTATCAGTAACTGTAAGCATTACTCAGTTCAATCACGCTTTCAAGTCTTAATCTTAGGCAATGGTAAATATGGGATTGTTTGCCCTGGCTGATTGGTTCGGAAAGGTGAAATGCGTAGAAACACCAATCAACTAATCATCTCTCTCTCTCTCTCTCTCTCTCTCTCTCTCTCTCTTTCTCTCAG
>JAWQUT010000672.1:117095-129405 GCA_033807755.1 Ellobium chinense
CACCCCCCTCATTCTCAAAAGTAACATCGTTGCCAACGAAGATGATCGTAAAAACAATATGATGAGACCAAAAAAAAAAAATACACGTAAAAAGAGAGACGCAGAACTGTCTAATATTGTTTCGAACTATTTTCCTTCTCTCAGGCTCAATACGCCACTAAATCCTGGTTGATTTTTAAGTTGTTTTTTTTTCTAGCAGTTCCAGACTTGCTTTAGCAGTGCTTAAAGCGAATGTGCAAAAAAATTACGTCAACAACTAAATCCATAGGGTCAGTGTGGACGCATTCTTATTAAAAAAGTCTCCAAAATAGCATGTTCTCAAGCAATCCGTTAAACCCTAAAGCAAACATCTTTTCCATGCGGTTGTCACAACAGAAAACAATAACTTCATTGTAGCAGTGACGTTTCTTTAAGCTCCGAAACAAATATCTTCATTTTCTGAACCTTATGGAAAAGTATTCCAAAGATAGTCAATGATTTAATTCACAAAGCTCGAGCAACTGAATATTAGAGCCAAAGCCCTTTTCTTTACGTTTTGCCTCTTCACCGCTGCATGCAGCAAAGGAAGCCGCCGCTTCCGATGAGACGCCGTCTTAAAGTTAAGTTTAGAAATATCTAATTTTAGGATGGGCGTGGGGCCACTAGGGTGCGTATGAAAACAATGGTCGTATGATGCTAATGCAGATTTCTCCTACTGTAAACTTTTTTTTTTCTCTCTAGTATTGTCAGTTTTTCAGAATAAGTTTTTATGCGCCAGATTTTTGGCAAACAATGTCGGCAGACCAAAATGGCATCTAAACACTATCTCATAACAATGTTATTATTATTCAAAGTTTGAGCGAAGAAATCAGTTGTGTGGCAAAGATTAGCTGGCAATCTGTTCCCAAATATAGAAATGTATGCATGATAGCTTACTATGGCAGCGTGACACGGCACAGGAAAGATTCCTGGGGTGGGGCGAGGGTGGTGGTAGGAGCAGCGCAAGCCAAACTGGGCAGTCTTTTAACGGTTCGTTTGTCTTCAGACTTAAATAAAAGAAAAATCATCACTGCATGCTGGACACTCTTTGAAGCTGTCACTGAAGTTATCATTATTAATGTCTTCCCAGATAACAGACTGAAAACAGGGGAAAGACTTCAGATACTGTACTTCGAAATTCAGAGGTGAGCAAAGATTTATGTTTCCATTCGCAATATATTTTTCACACGCAAATGTATTCATTCATTCATTCATTCATTCATTCATTCATTCATTCATTCATTCATTCATTCATCCATTCATTCATTCATTCATTCCGATACATATTATTACCTTTTGATATTGCATTTATCAACACATTTTTACATTTTATTCATTAAGGCCATTAATTTGTCAGTACAATCTACGTTAAGCAAAGAGCAATGGTTTACAATGAAGTTTCGTCAATCTTGTGAGCTTACCAATTCGTCTTCTAAGACTGGAAATCTTCCCCTCTCCCAGCAATAAAATCCCAATGACACTTGTACTACACATACGGTTTTTTTTTTGCATGAGAAGAAACAAAAAAAAAAAAAGAAAAAGCACAGGGCAGAAATGTCCACTCTGACATGATCACTCCTTGTCTTGACCTATTTAATCTCTCTCCTGGCTCCTTCAGTACCGGCCCATTTCTAAGAGCCTCACGTGCCGGTCACCTCTGTATGTTTTTCGTGTTGATCAATAGGGTTGTATTTTACCAGTTAAGGCATTTTCAGCCTAAGCAAGTTTGCTTAATTCAAAGTCTAATAACTTATAGAATTATACAGAAACTGGGATAAAACTTAAAGTACATTGAAAGATTCATAAAATATAATCTATAAAATATTGGTAGTTTCATAGGTCTGGGTGCCATACTTTCATCACAGCAAGAGAATCAAAGACACATATCAAAATATTACGCCCCGGAAACAGTGTACTAGACGCATACCAGGGCATGCTACTGTCAAGACATATATTTTTAAGTTTTTCAGCTGTTACAGAAACATACCATCTAGATGTTTGAAACTTGCAGCATGGATAGACAACATTCATATTTTAATTTGTGCCATTGAGATTGAATTACTGAAATTAGATAAACTTTTCAGTGTGTGCGTTTTGGCCTTCGCATTAAATATTAATTTGTTCGGGATTTCAAATCAGTTCTGATACATTATGGAACGTGTGTCCGAAAGTAAGAACTTGAAGTCACACAAACTTGTGTCAAAAAATGTAGGCCTTCTTATGGTAAAATGCGATTCATTTTTATGGAATACGATTTTCTACGTCAACAGGATGATAAATTCCGTTATACTTTTTTTAAGCCTTTTCTTTTTTAATGTCATGGCTCTGGTACTTCCGCCCACAGTGCTAGAGGGTCACGCCCCCACTTTCATCTCTTTATCTCATGTGTTCTGTGCTAAAGCTCAAACGCACGCCCCCCTTTTACCAGTTTCACCCGTGGACCTCCTTTTGATCACTTTATACTGGCTGCGAGATCAAATTTGATCACTGCTTAATATTGCTTTCCCAGCTGAAAATAGGGTTTCGGGTGAGGCTGTTGTGATCAAAATGCCACATATCCACTATCAGATTTTTTTTTTAAAAAGGCACTATAATAATTACTCTTGCTTCAGATCGTATAAGAAGAAAATCTCAAGTGGTTATTCCAGGTGAAAAGGTTAAGCAGTCAAAATGCAGCAAATCCAATATCCTTTTAAAAATTTTTTCAATGCTCTGTCACACCTTCTAGGTATGCGCAATCACTTAGAATATCATGAGAGCATTATAAGAGTTTTACTGCGAAGAGTTGAGGACTTGCTTATCATCTATGGCATTTCTTATCATCGCAAAAATTACATTAACTCTGCATGTTGAAAGCTACAAGGGGTGCATTCGGCACCCATGCACAAACGTAATTCTCATGATGAAAAGAGATGCCATCGTTAATACGTAAGCTCTCAAGTATCACTGGACAGCGACAGCGTAATCCGAGATCTCAGTCACTCAAAAGGTGGGAATGATTTAGTTTCCGAAACTCACTCTCTATAGCCAAATTAAATATTCCCGAAAAATGCTCCGGAACAAATGTCTGTTTTCAATCGTACCTAGTTTGGCACATCTATTCTTCAGACTGAAAATAAAAAAAAACCAACAAAAAACAAATGACTTGATGACGAGGGGAATCCAAATGGCGGATATCTCATTCTGTCGCGGAGCCAGCCAGTCGTGAAAGTAATGTCGCCCCGGTGGAGTCCTGCTATCAATTAAGACAGCTCGACCACCTCCCCCAGACCAATAACTTAATTATCCTAGTTGCTTAGGTCCACTTGCCTTATTGGTTTTTTTTTTTTTTCCGGCTTTCCATGTGGATTCCCTCTTACTGTCGGGGACAGTGGTAGGTGCCAAGTCTGGGCACAGGCATGGGCGCATCTGATTTGGGTACTGTAACATGTTAAGGAAAACTTTTTAAAACGTTCATGTTCAAATTTTAAAAGCAGTGAGTGATTTTTAAAAAAAAATAATTATAAAGGTAAATCAGAAAAAGTTGTGGAACATTCATTAGAAATAAGATTATAATGGGCCTCAAAATCAGACTGAAATGCATGCATATAGGGAGACCTATCATCCAGATCCTTGTACGCTCCGGTACTATTTGCCGGTATTGGTTACTGATTGATGTTGAGAATATGATACGAATAATTGCAGTACATTCAGACATTTTATCCCGGCAATCTAGTCAAAAAATTGTATTTGTATTTACAATAATTAACTTGGAATAGCAGTGGCTCGCATTACAATTTCAGTTGGCTTTTAAACATGTTTCAGTAGGTTTGCATCGTATTAAAAAATGCTTCAAACAAACGCAGTTTTCTGTCGTAGTCTTAAGATGTTCAGAAAGCCTAATTGTATTTCCTTCTTTGAGCCCATGAACTATTTATTATTCATTCTCTTCCAAAAACTTCCCTGATGATCAGTACTTCTTTCATTACTTTAAACATCATTTGCGCTTACAGGAATTCCTGTTAAAATTACAGGATTATTTGTTTTTTTGAGTGAATGAAAGTTGTATCAAAACAGAATAAAAAGGCGAAATTCCGCTTTCATGACGGTGGTTCGGCACGCAACATTACACACATCACAGTATCGCAGTGAATCAGAATTATGACTTTGGGTCAGTTTTACAGAATCAGGAAAGGACGCACAATAAGTTACAATGTAGTCTGCAGATCCAGACCCAGTAATAATAATAATAATAATGATAATAATAATAATAATAATAATGCGGTTTATAAGTCTCATATCCAGGCTAATGCCCGCTCATGCGACTTCACACTATTATTACCCCAGCAGGCCTGATCACTCTAGGACTTTCTCGACTCCCTGGGGAGCATACAATGCCGTTGCCATTTATAGGCGCTGATCACTATCATTCTGACAATATCTTCCACTGCCTATAGCCAGGTACCAATTTTACAGACGGGTGGACTGGGGAGAATGTGAATGAAATGCTTCCCAAGGCACTTACAACATGACCGTGGTCGGGAATCGAACCCAGGACCTTTAGATCTTGAGTCAGTATTGCACAATCTGTCCAAAGGACAGTTTTTTTTTGTTTTGTTATTATAAGGGATCTGTCTCGAACACCCGAGCCTGTTCTTGGGTATCAAAAGAGGTTAAGAAGGGGAAGTTTTGCTTTCATGACAGTGCTTCGGCACGCAAGATTACACAAACTACAGTACCGCACTGAACCAGACCTGAGACTTAGGGTTCAGTTTAACAAAACCAGTGGCCGTATGCATAATCCATACGTTAGTTGACGTATTGCGTTAACCACAGTGAACACTACTAATGTTTTGAGAGTTTCCCGTGGTTACCGCAAAGCGTTAACTAACGTAAAGATTATGCATATATGGCTATAGGAGAAGACGCGGACATACAAAATCTATATTTTAGTCTACAAATTCAAACCTAGTATTGGACAGTCTACCTAAAGGACAGGTGTTGTTTTTTTTTTTCCGTTACCATAAAGGAACTAATTCAAAGGACAGTTTTTTGTTTTGTTTTGTTATTATAAAGGATCTGTCTCGAACACCCGTGCCTGTTCTTAGGTATCAAAAGAGGTTAAGAAGGCGAAATTTTGATTGCATGACAGAAGTTCGGCACGTGAATCTACTCACACCGCAGTACCTCTAGAGTCAGACCTGACACGCACACTCGACTGTAGTTTACAAATCCAGACCCAGTATTGAACAACCCATCAAAACGACATTTTTGTTTTTCTTATACTTTAGAGGATCTGAGTCGAACACCCGGGCCGGTTCTTGTCTAGTTAGGACTATTGGAGCCATAAGGTGTGACATATTCAAGAAATGTGACACGCTTCCTGCAACACACCCACGTAACGTGAAAGCTTTTTCGCAAGCCAAAATGAAATCATTCTACTGTGTGTGCATGCATATCAAGTCCATCAAGCAGGCTCCAATAGGAACTGTGTAAACTGTATCGGGAAACCAGTGGCGATAAAAGGGGACAAGTCATAGTTTAAATATGCAATATCAAGGCTTTTAGCCGGGCACGCTATCCCCACGCACGGTTTACGGGAGTAAATTTTTCCTGATTCAAGCTTCAAGATTAAACATTCCAGCGGTTCGAGATCGATTCCCGTGAAAGGAAAGATCAGCCTAGTGGTTTTTTTTTCTTCATTATTTCATTCATTACGTTTTACTACTTTACTTTTCTTCAGCTTGGCTAAGTTTTGTTCTTTCATTACTATCCATATTGCTTCCTTTTCAGTAGGTAGAGAGCTTGTGCATTAATGATGGGATCTTTGTTACCACCGTTACTGCATCGGTACTGAGTGCAAACTTAATAGGGATCAAAAATACAGAGTTACTGAAATTCTCAGGACAGTAAGAGATCCCATCGTTAATGCGTGAGCTCTCAAATAGTAAGCTGTCTTTATCTTTTGTGCAAATACTCGGGCCGTCTACGTATACACCAACTTTGAGTTGGGCAGCTATATGATGTTGGTTATTGACGTCAAGTACAAGAAAATAAAGTCAGATCTCGTGCGTGCAAACACTCAGACCACTTACGCACATTCCAGCTTTGTGTTGGTCAACAATATGATGCTTGTTATTGACGTCAAGTACTTGATGATATAGTCATATAGTCAATAAAGTCAGACCTTGCATCGAGTTGGGCAATGTATCATGTTGGATGCGCGCGTGGTCCTGTTCATTTCTGGTACTTTACTGGTTCAAGTTGCTAAACTCAAGTTGACATGTGCAAGAGAGGTCTAGCTGCACATCAACCTACTCTATCATGTTTATAATTAATGTCAGGAGCAAACATCCGTACACCCTTGTAATTAAGAGAGACAAGGAAGATGTTTTCATGAATTATTTTTTTCGTTTGATTGAGTTTCACTGCGTCAAATTTACGGGACGTCAATCCAAACATAGTGACATCTGACATCATTAGCACTGAATGTGCTGTTCTTTTGCCAACAGATTACCAATGCAACATGATCAACAATAACAACAACAACAACAACATCAACAACAACAACAACAACAACAACAGCAGCAGCAGCAGCAGCAGCAGCAGCAGCAGCAGCAGCAGCAGCAGCGGCAACAGCAGCAGCAGCAACTACAACAAGAACAACAATAATTTTTTCGCAGCAAGAAGCGTAACTCTGTTATCAATGACTGTTATAAAGCCATACCTTACATGGTTATCTTTCTCAGTGGTTGGAAAGAAAACGCTGACTCTCATTACTATCTGTATCAGAAATCGCATTTGCTCTTTCCATCCAATAGTTATCCTCATTCAAGTGGATACTTGGCACAAAATTACGTTATGCAGAGTTCCTCCGTAGGAATAATTACGAATTTTCTTTTCCAGGAGTTGCTGTTCATTTGCATTCGAAAGAATAACAATACATTTGTCTCTGTAGAGACAAACACCGTGTAATGACAAAATACTGAGGCGTTTACTTCCTTGGGTTGTAGGCTATGGATTTCCCTTCGGCCGATTTACGTTTCGTTGTATGTTCAAGACCAGTGGGTACGTTTCGTAGTGAGATGTGATTTACATTTCGTAGAGGCAATTTTAACTAGTTTCAGATGACAAAATATACTTATAGTAAGACAAATGAAAACTAAAACCACTATCTGATGTTATTAGTATCAATTGATTAATGCATACTTACAGTTAGCTTAACTGCATCGTGAGTGGCTTGCTTTAATCATCTCTCCACTGTATCATTGAGCTATTTATTTACTCACCACATGAAGGTGGAGAACTTTCAAGAGGGATTTCATATCTGATTTTAAGTCTGATTCTTTAAAACAGTCGTTAAAAATAATTTGAAGAATATTTACACTAAATAAATTAAGAATTTAATATTTTTGCCGGCAGCATTTTGAAAACCTTTCTCACCAAGAGCTCGATTTCGTAGATAGTTTTGACTTTTTTACAAGTTTCTTGATTTGGTAGCGTCGCTCTCTGACCAGTTTCGGAACTGCAGCTTCGCCCTTCTTTTTGGTGATTACATGCATCGAAGTCAATATCTCTCTGACGACATCTTTCAGCAATTCCTAAACATACACGTAATGAGTACCGAATCTTTATGCCACGAAAAATGTAAATATCTCTCTGACGATATCCTTCAGCAATTCCTAAACAGGTATGTAACAGGAACCGAGTCTTTATGCCACAAAACGAGGTACTACGAAACGAAGTGCATGTTTCACTACAAAACGTAGCGCGTTAATCATCAGCTACTGCGAAAAGTAAATTTCCTTTCTTTTCCAAGCATATTTCTGAACACAATTTCAGATCATAATTTCGATCTCCTCAGACCCTCACCAAACATCTGTTTATATGTTATTTATCAATGGGTGTTTGAATGTACGAAGGAGAAAGAGAGAGAGAGATAGAAAAAGAGAGAAACAAAAAAGTGTTAGGAAGTGTTTGTGAATGTGCAAATTATGGTTGAATCGTTTGGATGAGTGAGCGTATGGATTAATTATTAAGAACGTTGCTGTTACTTTAACTCATATGCAACTGGATGTTGTCTGAGCTCAAAAAAAAAACACCAACCTATTGCTATTGTTACTGTTTAAAAATGTAAGGTTGTCCTTCACAAATCAGACGATATGCATATGCAAATATTGGCATAATTTTTCTCAGCATGTTATGCCGGATCTAATCACATTACCGGAATTCATGTGCGGGCTACTCAAAAATAATGGTCTTGAATATTTTACAAGCAATGAGATCTCCTGATGATAACAAAAATGTTGTATGTTATTCCTTTGTTTCCCCAAAGAGTCTCTTTTTTTTAATATTGGGTACAACTTAATATGTTAAACTGGACAAAAAGGAACAGCATCAGCCATGTTATCGGTCAACTCAACTCAATCTAAGCAATGTGTTTGGAGAAAAAAATCGCAGCAGAAGATAACTATATATAAGACAGGGGTATTCTGGCTGGATGCCAGACTACCCTATTATAAAGTGTATTTTGGCCGGAGAGTCAGACCGAGAGATTTTTGTATGTGACATGCTTCTCACCTATCTCTAAAAAAAAAGGGGGGGGGGGGAANNNGGGGGGGGGGGAATTATGTATATACTGGTTCATGTGAACGTTAAGTCTTTCTTCAGATTTTGAGACAGTTTTCTATAGCTAGAAAGCTGAGCTAGAAAGTAGGTTGCCACAAAGTATGAATATTAGTACTACAAAAACTTTGGATGAAATACCTGGCAGTTGGAAGGGGGGAGATAACTAGGAAAAATGTTTATCTCAGTTAAAATGCGATCCAGCCAGAATACTCCATAAGCTGTCCGGCCAGTTTACCCACTCCATTATATATAAAACAGCGATTAGTCAAAAATCGAGCTTGCATATGTTTCCACGCTGTGCCTGTTCCCTCGCCGGGCGCGGTAGCGGAAGAATTGGTGGTGACATGAAGTTTATGTTTGTCAAATTCTCTTAATATTTGCTCTCGTGACGAGCTCAAAATTTGATCATGACACCGGCAGAGGCTCTTACGGCCGCAATCACGGGGCAAAATATGAATGAATAAACGAATGAGAAGGCGGCAGAAGGAGCGAATGAGTTTGTGAAGACGAGCAGAAATTTCTGAAAGCGGCTGGTGTGTGAGCAACGGACGAGGCAATTGGGGACAGCGGAGGTCGGTAATATATTGAGCCGAGATGAGAGAAGGTGGGGAGGAGAGCGGTCGTGAGAGAATAATATGGTCGATAAGGAGAGGCGGTTCCATCCAACCGTGGAATCGGTTCTATTCCAGATAGGCTACTTATAGCCTGAGGAATCGAAGTAGGAGAATGATATGGACGAAAGAGATGGGCGATTACAGCCAACACTGTAATCGGTTGCATTCCAGGTAAGCTAATTTCAGCCTGGGGAATCGACATGAGAATATAACTTGGATGTTATGGGTGGGCGGTTTCCAGTCAGTGCTGGAATCAGTTTCATTTTCGGTACCGGTAACCTCAGTCCGATGAATCAGGATAACAAACTATGAACCCCATAAACTCCTAATATTTACATACAAGTCACATGGCCAAAGGTGTTGATGTCTTCACTCGAATTTGTTTATTTGCTAGCTGGCTGTTTTGTCGAAACTTCCTAAAAAAGTTTAAAACAGTCTTTCTTCAAGTCCTCTTATTCTGCCATTTCTAATTCAGCTGAACACAATCAAATTTAAAAAATATCCTAAGTACTTTGGTTGACTCTGTTCACGAAGGGACATTGTCCTAGATTATCTGTAAAAGCCATTACGTTATTGCTGACGTCAAGGTAAAAATGTCTTACTGAAGTGATTCTGGTTTTTTGTTTTTTTTAAGGGCTGTCAGATTGTCTCCCCATGAGAATTTCTCTTACAACGAGCAACAAGGGGAAAAAAATCACAGGGAATTTTAACAAGTGTAAGAAAACAGAAAGGAGCAGAAATGGCTACACGAGAAGTTATTAAAATTTGGCTAGAATCTGGAAAACAGGATAAATTTTATATAGACTAATAATAATAATAATAACAACAATGTGGTTTGTAAATCTCGTATCCTGGCTAATACCCGCTCCAGCGACCTCACACTGTTTTTACCCCAGCAGGCCTAATCACTCCTGTGGCAGTATGCATAATCCTTACGTTAGTTAACGCATTGCGGTAACCACGGCAAACTTCCAAAACATTAATAGTGTTCACTATGGTTAACGCAATACGTTAATTAACGTATAGATTATGCACATACAGCCACAGGACTATCTCCACTGCATGAAGAGCATACCATAGCTCTGTCATTAACATGTGCTGATCACTAGCATTCTGACAGTATCTTCACAGAGGAGTGGAATGAGCAAAATGTGAATGAAATACTTTCTCAAGGCACGTAACAACATGATTGTGGTCGAGATTCGAACCCACGACTTTGTGATCTTGAATCCAACGCCGTTACTGTTGGGTCACGCTACTTCACTTTACGGGGTGTTTACGAATTTTGTACTTACACTGTTATATTTCCAAACTCAGCACTTTTAGGATAAGCTGGCATTTCATAGCCACAAGAAGACACAAAAAAAAACAAACAACAACGGCATCTATCACTGTTCCTCGATAACTGCGTGAACCGAATCCGACTTAATTGGACAGGAGCATCTGGAATAAATCTATAACGATGCGACGCATTGGGTCTGGTCACACAGTGCATCTAGACTGGGTCTGGTAAGGGCAGAAAGAAAAGAAAAAAAACAACAGAAAAACATTTGCCAAGCACGTCAGAGGAGATATGGGAAATCTTTGTGGTTAACGAGCATATCGTCGGTGTCAACATAAAAGGACGTATGTCCCAAAATTGGTCAAATGCAGATTTTGGTAGGAATATCGTGTTGTTCGAAATTATAGATCTGGTTCTGATGACAATTTCGGAAGTCATGTAAGAATTGAAGAACTTGAGGCGCCTTTTTACGGGGAAAGAACGTATGCGTTAAAATCAAAATTTTACACGAGATCCAAAAAACTTTCATGTTGCGTCTCTTCGCAACCAAGCCAGAGGGACCAGGGGGCTGCTCTGTGGCGCCTTGCAATGACAATGTTATAGATTTGGTGTGGGATAATGATTTAGTATTATATATTATGTGCACTGTTATATAAATATATATTATCGAGAAAGTATTGTATAACAGTGTATGGCATTGTACATCATATTCCCTTCAAAGTAAAAAAAGGTTGATTTTTGTCCTTTTTTCGACATAAATTACTTAATGGCACTTTCAGTTGGCCATTTTGGAACCGTAGAGGACACGAGAGAAAAATTCAGATGGAAAAATACAGAAAATTATGCCCTAGGCTTACATGCCGAAAGGTGATTTTGATTGAATTTAGCCTTTACGTTCTTGTTTACGTTAAAAAGGCAGTGAGGACCTCACGCTTCCACGAGAAACCTGGTCTCGTCATTGCTAATAAAAACGTTGCATACTATCACGTTATTCCCTGTGCCTTATTCTTGTAAAATACGACGTTATATATTAGTGTAGACGAATAAGACAGGACACCCTGCACAATCTGGTCGTAAGTGGAAGCTGGTTATGTCAAAAGCAAGCACTCAGCAATAAGAAAACACTGTTAGGACTAGACAGGTGAGTGAAGGAATCTTTTATTAATTTACCATCGGGTCCGCGCAATGGCAACTCTTTGGGATCATAGATAAAGTTTGTGATTCAAAGATGCTGCGATTATCCAGTTAATTTTGTGTGTAGAAACAGTTAAAAGTTACCTGGAAAATGTTGCAATTATCCTGAAATTGCGATTAAGCAAATTTTGAATAAATATGGCTCACTGTATACAGAGAATGGACCTAGAGACCCGAAGTAAAAAGAAATTTGTTTAGATATCTGGAAGAGGAGTTTAGATCACATAAATGTCTGCCCACTGAAAATATTTTGAAGGTTAACATACATTGTTGTACACCTTATTCAGAAAAATACATACATATACAATAATATACACAATACCTATAATATCCCACGTAATATTACTAACAGTATTAGGACAAAATCATCAGTGATCACCACAATGCAACGCCCAGGTCAAATATTCTTTTTTTTACACGACTGACTGACTGACTGCTTGACTGACTGACTGACTGAGTTACTGGCTGACTGACTGACTGACAGACTCATGCATGCACGCACGCACGCACTCACTCACTCACTCACTCACTCACTCACTCACTCACTCACTCACTCACTCACTCACTCACTCACTCACTCACTCACTCACTCACT
>JAWQUT010000672.1:134361-161841 GCA_033807755.1 Ellobium chinense
GTGGGGTTGAAGGTGGGCGGTTAGGAGGGCTTTAGTCACTATCCTTTCCTTCAATACAGATCATAATTTTGATATATCTTGAGACGGAAAGATACAGACTGTGAATTGCGGTATGTCGCAAAGAAAAGGAAATCAAGATGTATGTGTGTGTGTGTGTGTGTGTGTGTGTGTGTGTGTGTGTGTGTGTGTGTGTGTGTGTGTGTGTGTGTGTGTGTGTGTGTGTGTCTGTGTGTCTGTAACTGTGCATATGTCTGTGTGAGTATGTGTGTGTGTGTCTGTGTGTCTGTAACTGTGCATATGTCTGTGTGAGTATGTGCCTGGGTGTCTGTGTCTGTGTGTGTCTGTGTCTTTGTGTCCGTGTCTGTGTTTAGAGGGTACCTAAAAGTACAGACACAATCTATCACTTTCAAGACCAAAGTGATACAGTCACCATCACCTTCATCCTATTATCCTCTTAACTTAGACAGAACCAGCACCGCTTGATAAATAAATCTGCTTTCCCGAATAGATAAACAGTTCATATCTGAAAATACCACGACTGCGTAGACACATACAAGTGTAGAAAAACAAAATACCGGAACCTGCTGAATGGGAGGAATCAATAAGACATGCCCAAATTGTAAAACTTTGTATTTAAAAGTAACAACCCTCTCCTGCAGTGAACAAATGGGGACCTAGAAAAATAGGGGGGAAGGCAGGGAAGGAAATGGGTTGATTTCAAGGAATTTCATTAAAAGCAGGGTTGGGCAGGTTCACCAAAAAAAAGTATCTGGATTCAGTTCACAAAGGGGAAAGCCGTAAGATAACGTTTAGCTCAGGTCTGTGAAAACTGAGTAGTTTTCAGATTAGGTCAGTTCCTCTTGGATTTAGAAGTCGATATTTGATCCTAGTTTTCAAAGTAGATGTGAACTGAACTGAAATCTAGGTAGTAAAATAAAGTTCAGATCATACACCTGCCTTAGCTGCAGTTCAGCTTCAGATCAGTTTGTCCAAAATAGCTATCAATTCCAGGTCAAATTCATGTGAACTGAACTTAAATTCCCGGACTGCGTTATATAATGATCTCAGTTCTGCCCAACCCTGATTATGGGTAACACGTAAATTCAAATTTACCGTTCTTCGCTCATAATATTTCTGTTCACCCTTCTCTATGGGTCTTTATACTTGTTAGAATTAGAAGCCCGCTCAAAATATGAACGGAAAAGAGAGGCATTATAGAACATTTCACTAATTTTGATAAATTTGGATTCAATCGCATGTTTCCATGGGGAAACGCTATTTCTCCAACGGTCACGAGCAAAACATTTGTTAATGCATAGAAACTGCAAATCGCTAGTTTACTAGCCTTTCAACCGTTTTGAAAAAAATATATATATAAAGAAATCTAGTATTTGAAATATGATAGCAAATCTATCGGAATCGAAGTAGTATCCACCCACTGTCGTATTGTCGGTAACAATCGGAAACTGCAGCTTTAAGTGGTGAGTAACTGTACTCCGGACTTATAATGGGATCGGTAACTCCAGACCAACAGTTAACAAAACCGTCACCAATCAGGGTCGTTGGCTGTCGTTGGCTTCTAGCTTCTTAATTGTTCCAGAAGTGGATCAATGAGGAAAAGACATCTCATTCCTCTGGTGGCGTTTTACAGACCTTTTCAACTGAACCCAGAGGAAAGAGAGAGAGAGAAAAGAAAAAAAAAAGAAGACGGGATACTTTTGGGCGTCTGTTTCGGAAAGTTGGGATAGGGAGGGGGNGGGGGGGGGGGGGGGGGGGAGGAGTTGATGGAAGTAAATGTGATGTTCAAAATTTTGCTGATGTTTTGACCTTGAGCTTGAAAGAGCTGTGTGATTCATACAAATTAGGACCATTTTAGTAGTGCGTTATGGGATTACGGAACGCCGAAATCTAAATTGGTAACCCAGTGTCATGCGTTATAGGATTTTCTAGCGGTGGCAAACTATGTATGGTTCTGCAGTCAACCGACAATTGTCGAGCAGTGGTTCTAAAACTGCCGTAGAGGGTCTCCTGGAGAAGTCTGCCAGAAGAGCAGTCATGAGCACGACACAAGGACAGTTTTCAACAAACGTCCAGCCTCTTGTCTCATCCCTTTTATCTTTCGGCATCCCACGCCCATTCTATTACTAAGCACTGTCATCCAGAAGCATTTTATATTCATATGAATATTGTTTCGACCAAGAAAAAAAGGTACTTCTCATTCTTTTTAACTTGTCTCTACAAAATGGTTTTCTCGGAAGACATAAGACAATTAAAAATCTTGAGATAAAAGCATGTAAACAGAATAGTTGACTTCCCAGTCTCATGAAACGTAACCAACTTTGTTTAGAAAATCTCTCCTTATCAAAGCTTCCTTTTAACGAGAGCCTTCGTTTTCTAGCTTCTAATCACTTTGATATGAACAAAACTCTAAATAGTATAAAGATTGTAATCACAGTACGATCACAGCTGGTCAGTCGTTCAAACTCAGCTGCCATGCGACATACCCGAGACTATGTGATTTCACTGTCAAGGGATTCGAGGGTACGCAAGCTAAAGGTTTGAAAGTCCTCGCTACAGACTGGCTAGGCTTACTAGTCTTGCACAGATCAGACTGTTACTTTTTCGTCAAAAGAACTTCCCTACTCAGCAAATTATTTGTTGCACAGACAGTAATCCGGATTTTACCCCCAAGAAACACGATCCATGCTTTCCCATAGGATCTTTGGATTCTTTCTTAAATCAGGCCTAAGCAAACTGATGCCAAAAATATCCAAATGCTGATAATTGTTTATGACACTCCTGCTATGCTTACATGGGCCCCTGGTTGAGGCCTAGATTCTATACATAGGTTTTCCTTCCAAAAATGCATAAGGATCAGGATTAATTGTTAATACGAACTGCCTAAAATTCCTGGCAGATTAAATTTCATTCCAAAACCTAGAAAAAAAATCTCTGAGGCTTGAGGTGCTGTTTATAATTTAATTTTGGCTTGTCTCGTCAAAAAGTAATTCAATTACTCCAAGGCTCCTGTTACCCATGTAGTTTATTTTTGGTGCAAAGGAAAGAGGAGGAGAGGAAGGGTGGGGTAGGGGTGTCAGGTCAAAATCTATGTCAAAGAAGGGCCACCAGTCTCACTTTAATGCCAGTGGTCGTATGCATAACCCTTAAGTTAGTTAACGCACTTCGGTAACCACAGGAAACTCGCAAAATATAAGCAGTGTTCATTGGAATTAACGCAATAGGTTAACTAACGCAAGGATTATGCATACGGCCACAGATATAGAACAATCGATTGAACATTGTGTTCCCTTCAAGTCGTGGAAATAACTGTGTAACGCACGACAAAAATAATGAACTGAATAAATCAGCTGTTACATTAGTCATGGAAAGAAAGCATTTCAGACTGCGTTGAGGGTAATGGGTCTTTCATATAACTGAATCATAAACACAGACGAAGGTGTCCTGGGATAATGAACATTTCAGTTTTTACAACAGATAATAACCATGGCTATGAGTTTGACCAGCTTTATAAAATGTATGTTTTACTCACGTAGATGAGCATAATGGTCGCAGATAGGACCCTGCGTGCTGAGCTGACTAACAAAGCAAGCTGGTGTACACGCAAAGTCTCGTGTATATTCTTGCAGGTAACATCAGTGACTAACTGTCTGACCAGCATATTATGTTGATATGTGTCCTGGAAGGCTTTACATAGACGTTGGATTGAGACACAGGGCTCTCAGATAAAAGGCTCGAAAAAGGAACCATTTAGCGCCCCGTCTATCTTTGAACCGCTCTCCTTTCTATTTCCTCTCTCTTCCCCCCTCCCTCCCACACACATACATCTCGACCTATTTAGAAAAATGGGCACCAGTTCAGGGGTACATCTGCCATTTTGAAGGACAGCAGGCGTGAATGATTACTGAAGGTTATGCCAATCAAGAGTCGCCAAAGTTGGAAAGAGGTTAGTCGTTAATGGACCCCTGCATAAGTTGTGTTGACCCCCTGATCGTTTTGGGAATTTTGAGCTTGGGAGAGAAAGAGAGAGGGCAAGAGAGAGATAAAAAGAGAGATAGATAGATAGATAGATAGATAGATCATTGCACTTTGGGAGATATTTGGGGCTTGTTGTTTTTTTTTTTTCGGGGCACGGGGGAGGGGGGGGTTCTCTGGTGACACACACATTTTGTTGGCCAAAGCACAGATCTTCAACCTCCGCCTCCACCCTCATCACTGTAGCTAGAGAAAGAGCGAACGAGCGAGAGAGAGAGAGAGAAAGAGAGAGTTTGTGATAAAGAATGAAAGGACGCAAACGGAGAGAGAAAAGATGAAGTATGTTAGGAAATAGCCACTGTAGATAAGCGAGAAGGAATGGTAGGATAGAACAGGACAGAAGTATAGAAATGCTAAAACCACCGGTGGAGGGGAGAAGGAAGAAATCAGGAAGACAAGGAAACTGGGAAAGGGAATGGACAGCAGAGAGGAGAGAAGCCGAAGCAAAGAAAGTGAAGGAAAGGGAAGACCTTAAGAGGATGCTTGGAAGCTGTGGACGCCATCCCACGTAAAGGTGACGGAGAAAGCGTTATGGCCTCTCGGGGGGTTAAACCAAGTTTAACCCTGGTTAATCTGCTGTCTCCTTTAAAGAGCAAGACTAACAAATAAATAGGGAGCTTCGAACCCCCGGGCAAGAACTTAGTCAATCAGCGAATGTAACTGATTTTCCTCAGTGTTTCCTCCGTGTCTGCGCTCTCTCTCTCTCTTTCTCTCTCTCTCTCTCTCTCTTCTCTCTCCCTCCCCCTCTCTCTCTCTCTCCACTGTCTGTGCTCTTTGTCTTATTCTCTATCTACCCTTAAACTTTTCTGCGAAAATGCTAGCGCCAGTACTTTCCAAGACCTAATTATTTCCCGTAGAGTAGTCCTATTAAATTATGTTTAATATAGTGCTGCTTGTTCTCAGTTTCCTTTTCGCACTGTCTGTTCTCTATCCTTCTTCATTCTGTCTTTTCCCTATCTTTCTTCATTGTCTGTTATCTATCTTTCTTCACTCTCTGTTCTCTATTTTTCTTCACTGTCTGTTCGTTTGTCTTATTCTCTTTCTATTCTCGAACATGCGTTTTTGACAAGAATGCTTTATACGAAGCTAGAGCTAACTTTTTTTCCAAGTCCTAGTCTAATAGGTTTACATACATGGGTTCCACAAATGTCACAAATTGTGCCTTCAATGAAACCATTGCTATTGCTTTTTAGCAATGTCCTTTTCACTGTTATAATCTATCTCTCCTCACTGTCTTTTCTTTTGTATTATTCTCAATCTACCCCCGAACATGCTTTTTTACGAATAATGATTTATATGAAGCTAGACTAGCGCTTTTCCCCACTCCTAAATAATTTGCTTAGATTCTTTCCGCGGATAGTACAAAATATGATTAATATGAAACTATCGCTATTGCTTTTTCTCAGTGGCCTTTTAGCTGTTTTATTCTCTCTCTCTCTCTCTCTCTCTCTCTCTCTCTCTCTCTCTCTCTTTCTATCTCTCTCCACTGCCTATTCTCTTTGTCTTATTCTCTATCTGCACTCAAACACGCTTTTTCATGAAAATGCTTTATCAGAAGCTAGCTCTAACACATTCCTAGTCCTAAATAATTCGCTTAGATTAGTTCTGCGAATATCATGAAATATGCTTAATACGAAGCTATTTGGAACGTCATGTGAATTTCGTAATAAGAGTTAGTTAGTGGATTTCTTTCTATTTGTTCATTCCGCTTTTCGTATTGACATTTCTCCTGTCTTGCTCTATTTCTAATGAGGCCTCTAGTCAAAGAGTTTGCATACTTTGCTCCTCCTCTCTATTTTTCAGAGCTTGTTTCATTCTTTTTTCTCAACTCACGTTCAGGTTTTTTTTCTCTGTTCCTTTTTTCCGTGACCTTCCCTCCTTCTGTGGCACCCCGTCTATCTTTCTTTACACACCGTGTACCTCCTTTTCTTACTCCTCATTCTGCACTCTTGCATTCTCCGAGACATCTGCAATGCAAAATTTATCCTCTCCTTTTCTTTCTCTCTCTCTTTCTTTCTTTCTTTCTTTCTTTCCTTCTTTCTTTCTGAGGACACACTAAACCCACGAGTATTCTGTATCAGTTTCTCTCTCTCTCTCTCTCTCTCTCTCTCTCTCTCTCTCTCTCTCTTTCTCACTCTAAGTTGAGCCTCTGTGGACACTTTGCTCCTTGTCAGACCCCATATTGGTTTCCACCACTATTTCCTGCCTGTCAGACCCCCATTTCTGTTCTGGTGCTATTTGCGGCTTGCCATTCCACATTTTTGTCCCAGTTGTGTCTGCCTGCAAATATTACTACCACTACCATTACAATAGTCACAAGCACTACCGCTATATCCGTGTTACTACTGCTACATTTACCATTAACACTACGTGTAGTATTATTGCTATGATTGCAACTGTTATTTCAATTGCTACTACCACAAAACATCTTGCAACTTATATTACTAACTCACTGCAAATATCATTGTTAGGATTACTGCTATCACCAGTCAGCATACAGGTACAACATCAAAACAGAGTACTGCTGACGCTGATGCTGATGCTCCTGTTAACATTACTACTACTTCTATACTACTTCAGCTACTACTCCTATGACGACTATTGCTACATTCACTATTACTCCTACTCAAACACCTATTGCAACAACTATTACTATTATTTTTATCTTTTTTTACAACAACCATTACCAAACTACTTCAACTCCTACTACTACTACTACTGTTACTATTACTACGAATACTACTACCGCCATCACAACTACTATTCCTACTCTACCACTACTACTACTCCTATCACCAATACTAATACTACTACTATTATTTCTTCTACTACTACTACTACTACTATTACAACTACTACTACTACTACCACCACAACTATCCCTACTACTACCACTATTTATACTCTTACCACCAGTACTACTACTACTACTACTACTATTACTTCTTCTTTACTATTACTACTTCAGCTACGATCACTAATACTTCTACTGCTACTACCTCTACTATTTCTACTGCCACCATCACTTCTGTACAGCCATTAACACCACTGCTTCCACCGTCACTATCACAACAACAACAACAACAACAACAACAACAACAACAACAACAACAACAACAGCATCAATTACTTCTACTACTCCCACTACTACTACTACTAATGCTTCCACTACAACTACAATTCCAAATCTACATATTGCCAAGAAACCTAAAGATCTCAGGTGAAATAGTAGGCCACGTTTACATCAATTTCTCTTAACCTTGCATTCCCTAACTCTATTTACACGACAACAAAACTGCAATGCCACTAAACATTTTAGATGACAAACGTTACTTTGTGCCTAGTGATCTGACAGCCGTACACAGCGTACTCGCTTCTAAATTGTTTCGTATACTCTTTAATTTGTTGAAATCGGTCCGAACTATGGAAACTTATCGAAGCCTAAAACTACCACAGTTGCCCCAGATTTGAGGTTCACAGGACGCTTGCACGTGGATTAAACAAACCAATAGCTTTTAACCATTCCTCTAATGTAACTGTGAATTACTTTCCCATTTCATTACGCCAAAAGTTGTGAAACGTGTTTAAGGTTCAGCGATTCGCGCTTAATGCACTTTCAAAGTTAACACGGAAGTGGTAGTGGGCGGTATCGGTGATTCCTGAAATCGCAGTGTTTATTAAGCGACCTAATGGTTAGAACGTCACAATACAAATAGTAATACACGATTAACATCTTTGCAATTGTCCACTCTAGTCTTACCACTGGAAAGACCTTCAAACATCAGACAATAATGTCGTGGTAAAGAGATCAGAAATCAGTTTACTAATTTATCCATTCAGTCGAATCAAAACATTAGGCCTGAAGTCTGAATTCATTTAAGAGCAATGATGCTTTGCATTTTAAAGTAAATTACAGTTAGACATTTCACCTCATGTCATCTCGAACCTGAAGTACTTGGGAAACCCGGCCAAACTCGTTCTTGAAATGATATATGACTCTCCAGATCATCAGGTCCTGTGTACTGTATTTAAAAAAAAATTAACTTCGTTTTTTAGGAAATTTAGCTTCCAACCTTTTTGTTTCAAAATAATTCTGAATGAAGGATTCAGAGGGTTCGAGTCATCCCGACCCTCCCCCACCCCAATCCGCCCATCCCTCAACTAGAATGATAATTTAAGTGTGGTAAAGCGACGTAGCGAGACTTTAGGCTTAAATAATGTACTTCTTGTACGGGTGCTATTTGAGAACTTGCGCTTTAACGGTGGGATGTCTTATCATAAAAAATGACAATAAGGCATACTGAACGCTAGTAAGGACGCATTCAGCACCGATGCACTAATGTAATTTTCACCATGGTAAGAGATCCCATTGTTGATGCGCAAGCTCTCAATTCATCTGAAGACATCTGTTTTTTTTCACTTTCCGTCATCTTCCTTCTAATCCACAGTTAAAACGCTATCTTTTAATATGAGATGGTCGAAGATAGCTCGAAGAGCCCATAAAAAAGGCACAGCCTTACCTTTTGATCAGCATAATTTAGAAGACGAGAAGGAGATAAAGAAGCAGCAGTCAGAAGGAGGAAGAAAACAAAAAAGTCTTATAGCGTAATTAAATATAGGCACCAAAAAGAAGAGGAGAGAGAGAGAGAGAGAGAGAGAGAGAGAGAGAGAGAGAGAGAGAGAAGGAAAACAGAAATAAAGAAAGAAACATAAAAATCACAAAAATCCTGGAATAAGCTCTAATAAACAATCCTCTTGCCAGCACCACGACTGAGTGACATGAAGCTCTCATTTCCGGTTCGTTGAATTTCTATTTCGCAGAATGATGTGTTATCGTTTTTCTCTGAGTTCTAAATTGTTCAATGCTCGACGTCTTCAGGGTTGAAAATGCCGTCATTCCTAACGATTTCGAAGTTTGAGTTTTTTGGTGTTTTTTTTAACTCAATAGCATCTCAGTCACACAGTTGTAGAGGTGCAACAAACCTGACATTTCTAGTCTCTGAAAGATTTGAAAGCTTGTTCGCTGATAAAATTTCTCATAGGGCATTTCCTCGAGACGAGCAGACCTGTAGAAAATGTTCTTTGACATACATGTATAGTCTATTTTCGATCTGGGCTCGTTAAGCGCTTCCTGTCTGCACCACACTCAAACATGGTGGGGATGGGGGAGGGGGGGGNGGGGGGGGAGAGAACATTTGACGTAATGACAGGTGAAAATTTCCCGGTTATATTAGAGAAATGGTTAAAAGCTATTGGTCTTCAAACGCTATTCTCTTTGCTGTTTTAATTATGCGTTCAAAACCATAGACAGTAGAAGGCTCACGTCACAGAATTCCTGCTGACCAAAAACTTGCCAAGACTTCCATTCAGTACCTAAAGCTAAAAGCTAAAACCATAGAGATTTACTATTATTATTATGATATTAATGTAGTGTATCTCTGTGTCTACAAACACTTGTTAGTAATTCATGAATCGCATTGCATTATCATTACTAAGGACAGTTTTATACATTTTGCAGGTTGCTCTTGCCTTGTTGAAATTGCAGAGAGTTTTCTGTGGATTATAGCAACTATTTTAAGTTGACTGACTTAACGCTACAGAAAATGTTAACCCGGCGGATTGCGACGGACGTGATGTCCCATGAAAAAAAAAAACCCAACAAACCGGAACTCTAAAGAGTCCAAAATATGGACCGGAAAACATTTATCGGGCTGTGATTCCCTACCAGTTTACAATGACAGGTATGTGGGGTTTCGAGTACAAACGATGTAGAACGATGAACAAAACATGTTCGTGAATGACAAACTTGTTTGACCAGGTTCTCTCCGATAATACCGTAACAAACACCATTCTGCAGCCTAACTGACCGCTCCCCTTTTATCTTTCTCCTCTTTTTCCACTCTTTCCTTCGCCTTCCCATTCCTATCCTCTCCTTTCCTTTCCTCTTCTCTCCTTTCTTTCTTTTCCTTTCCTTCCCATCTCCTTTCTTTGTTTTATCCTACAGTTCCATTCCATTCCATTCCATTTCTTCCTTGTTCATTCCTTACCTTCCTCTCTCATCATTTCCCTCTTTGTTTCCAACCATTTCCACTTTTCTCCTTTCTACTGAAATTAAAAAAAATATATATGTGTTATAGGATTTCCTTTTTCGATATTTGTATCACGTTACTGGACTCATACCAGCAAGCTCATCTAAAAATAATTGAGCCATCTCACCTGTTTACCGTCACGTTGCAAAACCATTTAATGTGGACATGATGCAATTTTGGAGCTTACGATAAAATAATACATCATTATCCCCCCCCCCCCCCCCCCCCCNCCCCCCCCCCCCCTCAAAAAAAAATTGCCATTTTTATATTTCTGCCTAGTAAGGCTGTATTGATATGGTTTAAAAAAAAAAAATCACACAAATCACGAATACAGAAGCAAATTTCCACAAGACAAACACAATCACTCTCTTGCGGTAGCAGTGCCTCATTCCAGAAGTACGACACTTTAATGCAAGGGATTCCAGATTGGGTACGGATACCCCTAAGGGTACGCCATACAAATTCCTGGTGGATACACCGAAAAATAATATACTGTACTATTCCTATTTTGACGTCACTGAATGACTTCACTGAACATTAACACTAGGATAGTGATTTTGAGCTGGAGCTACGCCAGATACTTTTGAAAAAAAGAGGGAGCGGGGAGAGACAGGAAGTATGAGCAAAGCTTCTATGAGGGAATCAATTTAATAATTACATTTGACTGATGTCATCTGAAACGGCAATGTCTTCTTACGTGCTTGAGAGGAATGCAACTTCCGGAGATCATAGCTTCCCCTTTTCAAGTAAGTTTCGTTTTTGGAATGACATTTTATTGTAAAAAAGAATTTTTAAAAAAAACATCAAAAGAAAACAATAAAGGTATTTTCGTCTAGATATATTCTCCTAAATTCCATACATAACTATGAGAATTATAAACGATTTTTATTTCTCTCTGATTTGTCTTTGGACCACTGAGTTTGCACAACATATATGTAATCATTGCAAAGAAAATTTGTCATTCGGTTGTAAGGGATGTAGGCAAGGAGTAAAGGATAATAGGAATCCCAGAGGTTTGTGGATATGGCTGTAGTGAAATGAGCGATAATGAAACTTAAAAGGAATTCTGGATTTTTTTTTTCTGCGAAAATTGGAAAGAAAATACAGATTTTTTTTTCCACTGGAGATGGAGGCTCTGTTGGGGAGTCAATCACAATCAAAATAGAACCTATCGAGGGCTCGGTCTGACTGCTGAGATACAAAACATTCGTTTTCATCGGTCAATACAATCATCTAAATATCAAATTTATCTATGAAATGTCTGTGACAATTTTGGATTGTCAGTGATTTAGCGGATACCTTGTACTAACATCATCAATATGGCTACCAAATCAAAAACGAACTTTATAAATCAGATTTCTCATCCTTACAAACATAACACAAAATGCCAGCATCGCCGTTCTATTGCGCTTAAAAGAGAAGTTATGATGAAATATAGATTTTGGTTCCATGTTGCGAGTCTGTAAAAACTAAGCGGGTGGCAAGTATCCACCCGACCAAATTTCATAAAGACACAGAGAACTACATTCTTTTAAACAGACATTGCAAGATTTAAAATATGAAATCAAATCTGCACTAGGCATTTTTGGTTTTTAGGTGCATACATTATTTTAAATAGGCATTGCAGGCTACCTTTAAAAAACATGAAATCAGATCTAGGCAGTTTTTCTTTCGGGCGCACACATTATTTTAAACAAGCATTGCAAGCTACCTTTAAAAAAAATTTGAAATCAGATTTATACTAGGCAGTTTTTCTTTTAGGTGCACACATTGCGTTAAACAGACATTGCAAGCTACATTTACAAAAATATGAAATCCGACTACCAAACTGTGTGGCGTCACGCGGTACGCCGACCAAAACAGGATGTGAACCGTTGCTCCAAAGTATGTTTTATGAATACCAGTATCACCAATCCCGGATCTTGCGAATGTTTTTTATCTCGTTGCTTGATAAAGCACAATGAGCAGGGTCCCACTTTTTTGATTGCCCTCACTTTATATAACGATTTGTCAACTCGGCTTGATATTCACAAGAGATGCGGTGTAATAGAGAAAATCTTGATGGACGATTTTTCCATGGCGTGCACGGTACTTCAAGACGCATACTCGGGCTGCGAGGGGTTATCGTGAGTCTAACAGAAAAATTGCCCAGATCTAATTTTGTTTTTCCTTTCTGAGTTCTTTCAATCTTTGTTTGACATTTCTTTCATCTGTCCATGTTTAATTTTTTATTGCCTTCTCCCCTTCAACATTCGCGCCCAACATAGAGAAACACACACATACATACGTACACACGCTCATTCACACACACACACACATACACAAACATACACACACACACACATCTACATACGTACATATACAATCACTCACTCACTCACTCACTCGCTCACTCATTCACTCACTCCCCTCCACCGAGACTTGACCCACGTGATTAATGTACGGATGGGCATGGTTAGGGTCGACTCTCACTAACCGGAACTAATAGCCATATTGGTCTATAATACCCACAGTTCTCGCTGACAAATGAGAAGTCGCTGTTAATCAGTGTCATATCTCTACGGCAAGGAAATAGATTAATATTACAAATGGCTCTCTAAGAAGCCCAAGATATATCACTTCCTACGGATTATAAATGTTAGCCTCTCAACCATTAGTCTAATAATGTTGACTTTATACTGTAGGTAGACCTCGTTATGATTTATTTACTTTTACAGGTGAAAGGATGAAGAGAGTGAGACTCATAGCTCTTGTACTTATACCATCATGTCTCACCCATACCTCCTTACTCACATACGTATCATTCATCTCTCCCACCCCTCCTTTCCCCACCCCCGCCTCCTCCCTCATGCCGTATCTTCACTTGAACAAAACCCACCAACTCTCCCAGCGCATATTTCGAGTGTCCACTCACCATCGACATAATGCATGCTCTCTCTCACCCACCCACGCCTCCCGAAGGTACTCACACCTTACATTCACTGATTCCCCGGTCGTTTATACCCAACTAGTCCCCACTTTTTTTCGATCAGCTTGACGACACTCACCAAGAATTGCGGATGTACATTTGTCTTGAAAACCACGCATCATGTCTTAGGGTAAAGCTAGTAAACTACGTGTATGTATGTGTATTCTCTTTCTCCTCCCTGCCCGGAATTTGTATGACGTACAGAGTGCTCAGAAGGGGAATATCTCGAAGGGTTAAAGCAAGAATGTCATATTTGCAAAAATTCAGCTTTTTAGTTGTCATATGTGATTTTTCAAATAAACTAGAATACCTGCAACACTGAGGCGATTCAAGTGCTTAAATTAGTGTGTACAGATCACAAAAAAACATAGCATATGACCATACAAAGGAATCTCTGATTTCACAGCTTTCATCAAAAATTCAAATTCATTTATCTCAAAACAGCATTCTTGGAGATATGACATTATTGCTTTAACCCCTCGATCTGCTTACCACCCACCCACCCGCCAGATTTTGGTGTTTTGGAGCCAGAATCCTCATGTCTAGACTAGTGTTTCTTGAAAACTCATAGCTTCAAACCAACTGACTGTCTCGTTTGTTCTTGGCTCTAATGGACATTAAGTAAAACTGGTTTGTTTGCTCCACAAAAGATGTTAGAAATTGTCTTAAAAACAGAAAAAAAGGAAGTTTTCATCAGTTAGGGACCCTACCTCGTTCGTAATGAACAAATTCCAAACTTTTCTAGCATCCATGCCACCACCCACGTCCATAACAACGATATTGCAGCCTGAGCTCAGTGTATCATAAATCACCTCACCAGGCAATGGCCAATCATAATTTTACATGACGGATGGGATTTTAAAAATTCAATTACTTAAAAGGAATTTCCCGAGTCAAGGATCAAGAACTGGAATTTTCATGGGAACCCAATCGGCTTATTTAATTACTTGGTGGACTTGCCATAAGGGCGTCCAAATTAGGGAGCTTTTTTTTGCGAACCAGACCTTAAGTCCTTTAACTAATGAATGTTCTGGTTCTGACTCGTCAATTTTCGATATCAAATTTTATTAACGCCTCAAACCTTAAACCTTAAACACATTGCAGACGTCACAAACCATGAACTATGGCTATATGCATAATCCTTACGTTAAATAACGCACAGCATTAACCACGACAAACTCCCAAAGCATTAACAGTGTTCACTGTAACTGACGCAATACGTTGATTAACGAAGGATTATACACATGCGGCCACTGGTCCCTGAAATTCGAGTTCTTGATGTTCTTTTGTATTGTTAAATGCTCAGGAAAAAAAGCATTTCCTTATGAAATATGAACATGCGGTGGATAAGCATTATTTGGGATGACGACTTCAGAGATATATCCACTTTGAAAAAATATTAAATTTTGCCATTATTTTCATCAGTATCTCATCACTGTGAATGAAATAGGAGATGTCCAGCAATGGACGCCGTTTTGTAACTATAGCTAACTTCCAGTCAGTTTTGGATAGTTATTGGTATCGAAATGTTCCGAAGGGACGAAATTGTTTCAGAACATTTCTACGTGTGAAAACCTCATCAGCTTGTACAGCGTGCTACAGTCTTCGGCTGGCGGTCAACTTGGTCCCCATTTGCAACGACCCCAAAAAGGATTAAAATTTTTTTTGGTCTCCCCTTTCAGAATTTAAGCCTAGATGAGGGACAGCCTGTTTGCAAAAGCTGGCGAGTTTGTCACGCTGGTCCTGATATTTAAGAAGTCATCGTGATTTCTGACTTCACTATGGAATGATAGGGGATGAGAGGGTAGAGGCAAAGGGAGACATTGGAATGGCGAGACGGTGTGATGACGAAAAGCCTTCTCGTAATAACCAGTACCATGTGTATGTTACCAATAGACAGTCATCAATGGCATGAAAAAAAACAACAACATATTTATTAGCGTGTGTAGGTATTTGTATGTGAATATTAGCCTAAAATCAATGCTAGAAGTAGAGACAGGAAAACTATAGGGCAAAATAATGCGCTCGGTAATTTTGGATATGCACACAGGAGGTTCGTATTAAGTGTGCTCCACTGATATTGCCCGGAGACCTGACCAGATGGTCAGACGTTTAAGATGTACCAAACATACAAGAACACCCCAGAAGAGACAGGTGTCTGAGAAAAGTCTGGCATGGAAGAAACTGTTAAGATCGCCCACGCCGCAACGGCATAATTTTACATGTATGAATGGATGTCTGAAGAGCACAAAATAAAGTTATGTGTGCTTCGTTATTATATGTACAAGCAGAGGCAAATCTTCCGTTACCTCAGATAAGTTTTCTTTTATACGTGCCTTTTAAATCGCTGACCTGTTTCATGAGCAAAGGGAGGAAACAATAAGCAACCACTTCTCTGAACATGCATGTTATTATCATAAGCACGCAAGAAATAAACTCATATTCGATCCATTGAAATTGAACTTTACAAAAAAATGGCGCATTTGGAAACTTCGATGAACGCGCAAGACCTGGGGTTTTTTTCCTTCCCTTTCGTTTTTCTCAGACGTCCACAGCATTGATTGTGGAAAAGTCATGAAGAAGTTAAGAAAGCTTTCGACAACGCAGCCCCCAAAAAAGAAAAAAAAATCTTGGAAGTGTCGAGAGGTATTTCATGCCATTCTCGCGTCCGGCTTCAATCAAAGATGTCTTCACGCCCTTTCACTTTTGTCTTGGTCCATTAGGACATGCAATTTTCCCCCATTTTTATGCCAGCTTCTTTACGGTGGTAAAGAGTATGAGCCGCCGCGTTCACGTAATTTGTCTATTTGAGTCAAGGGTGTCACGCATTAAAACTGTTTGCTCTCATCTCTCTCCAAGAGGCACTTAAGACTTATGACATCTTCACAATGTTATTGCTCAGTACAGGAAGGCCATGTCCTCGACAGTACACGAAAATGCAATAAGTCATGAACATTGAATTTGTTGTTGTTTCGGATATTAAACAAAACAAATGCATTTCTTAAAGTATCATTTTTACAACCTCCGCAGGAAATATCAATTACAGCTTCATCCACTTTGACACCTTCATTCATTCTCACACATTATACATTCACACCATCCCTAAACAAACATACCCACGCATACATACATACTCTCACACTCTCTCTCTCTCTCTCTCTCTCTCTCTCTCTCTCTCTCTCTCTCTCTCTCTCGATCCTTCATATATTATTATGCACATTGTCGTGCATACTACTTGCATATATCGTTTTTATGCTTCGAATGATGACGTCTAAAGTGGATGTTTTTATAAAACTGACACTCAATCATTTTCTTTGTTTTAAAACTTGTTTTAATTATAAAGTGACATTTTATGGAACGAACTAGTCCCCATGCAGTGCTCTCTGAAAATACATCGTATACATCATTTCTCTAGAATGTGAATGTTCTGAAAAAAAGCAGTATTAAAAATAGCCATCTATAATGTATGTTGATATATATATATATATATATATATATATATATATATATATATATATATATATATATATATATNCTCATGATAGCTCTCTAGTTTAACGCTAGTGTAGATCACCATTGACGTGCGATCTTGCTTTCATGTGGGCATACCAGATCACGTGACAAAAATCCAGATTTTTTTAAAAAGGCATTACATTCCCTAGCTTAGCTCTATTCCAGGAGACGATTTGTAAAAACCCGTTTAAGCCATTTAACAAAATTTTCTCGAACGAGAGAAATATTCTGAAACTGGCTAAAACTCGTGTGCGAATTTGAATACATCACTTCACTCAAAGTATGTGTTTTTATAATTGGACCTTTCATTTAGAATTTTGGCAATCTCAGCTTGGATGAAGAGGAACTAAAAAAAAAAAATAGCTTTTTTGACAGACCACCGCTTGGGCCCTTGAGAAAATCTGCCTATAATATTATATATATTTTTTGAATCTTAACAAATTTTTAACTGGCGAATGCTTTTCATTAAATTTGTGGTGTGGTGCCAGGTTATACGATTATTTTTGCACATGTTCTACCCTGCTAAGATCGAGCATAATAATCCAGGATTTTGGATCCATTAGAGTTGCGGAACTTAGCTGGCGTCACTCACGGAGTGTATCCAGTGTCATAAGTTACGTCCGTCATTGACACTGAGAGCTCTCGTGTACTAGGAGAATGAATAATTTGTAGATCACGATACATATGGGCTAGGCTTGGCTAGCATAGGCTATAATTGCAATCTGCTGTGATGGTCAATATAAATAGAAGGTGGCAGTGGGATGGATGGGTGGATGGATGGATGGATGGATGGATGGATGGAGAGTATGGTCAAACAGGTTGATTGGGTATTATTAGCACAAGTAATTGCTTGTGTGGCCTACTGACTGATTTTACATTTACTGATTGACCAACTCTTCAAGGCTTTGAAGCTTTGAAAGAATGAAGGCGAAATAGCAGGTACAAGAAGGAAGAAAAACAACTGACAAAAAGAGAGGTCCCGTAAGCTGATGCTTTTTGTTTTCAGTTGAGGAAAATCGGAGAAGAGAGGTTATTGAAGGCTGGCAAGAGAGTCTTATGAGATGACTAGCAGAGCTAATTTCTCTCATCTAAGCATACATGTATTCAAAGAAAAGAGAATTAAAAATAACAACAAAACAGCTTTTTTGCTCAATAACTCTCAGAGCACATAAGTAAATTTGCCAGGACATTGACAGAGTAGAATTCATTTAAATAGAATTTATTTAATAGAAATATTGTGAACATTCGTCCAAAAAACAAATGATACTGAGAAAAACATATTAAAACAGGTATGAAAATTACAGAGCTTCAGACTGACATTCAACTTTTAGAAAACATTGATTCATCAACTCTATGGATGCTCAATGTAAACTTACGCAATAATAAATAGAATATTTTACGAAGTGTATTATTTTGTTAGTGAACATCTTTATTGTCAATCCCACACAAACGTGGATATAATGATCTTCATTTCATTAATCGCACCCACCCCTCCCCCCCTCCTATTTTTTTTTCCTCCACAAAAGAAGTAAATAATTATTGTTCGCAACTTATTTCACCTTTCAGTGACTTTGCGATTAATCAAAATGAAATGGACTGGATCCCTTGGCATGTTCAAGAAATCTCGACATGGCTAAACTCGGGGATGTCAGTGGAAGTCCGAAGTAATCCCGACGACACGTCTATAATTTACTGGCCCAAAATCTTCACATATAAATGGACCGCATACTTTGATGGCTTTGATCAAGACATTTTCACTAGATTATTCACAGTGGTACCGGAAATAAGACGCCGTCCTCAGTAATTGGGTTAAGATGGCCACTATCGAGATCAAAGAATATGAAGTTGGTTGATGTCTTGATGGATATGTATTTTGTGAAAGGTATCATTTTAATATCTTGATGAGGCATCCAGGTAGCAGAATCCTGTACTAACTCTTCGGCCTTTACCAACATGACCTTCCGTCTTGATGAAATCAGAGCGTAGCAATGTTTCTTACCTTGACGATACTGGATGTGACACCATTTAAAACATTTTTTACACCAGCCATCAGCGGAGGAAGCCCAGCTTTGAATTAAATAAATTATCACAAAACAATGAACTGACATTAACAGCGGTATCAGTGTTCACTTACTCTTAGAGTGGGAAACCCTCTGAACATCTTGGTCTTCCTTGCATCTTTGCTCTCCTCGGAGTGGTGGTGGTGGTGGTGGGGGGGGGTNTCGTGAAGAAGAACCGTGCTCTCTCTTAATGAACAGTGTTTCCTCTTACAAATTATACTGATCTCCCAACGGTGATCCTGTACAGGCTGACCTGCTTCGATCGAACATTTTTATTAAAAGGAAGCACCAACAACCTGGAGAAAACATTTCTGAGAGCGGAAATACACTGTGAAAACACACCATAGTAACCAACCAAACAAAAATAAACAAATACGAAAAAGTTGTGATTTTGCTATCATTTGACGATGAGAATCAACTGAAATGTTCATGTCCTAAATAGAGAAAGAGCTATGCAGGGTCTCTTCTGAGAATTCTATAAAGCTTCTTGCTTCCATCTGCGGTCTCTCAATTTGCATTAACGACGTCGCTCATCGTTCTTCAGCGGCAATAGTCCACAATATTCCCTGAGCATTGACAAGTGCAATGGGGGAGGAAGGAGTGAGTGGAGGTCTCAGCAATGACAATAAATCTCTTTAATATTAGAAAATGAAAGTTCTATAGATTTTCCAGGGGCTTAATGTAAGTGTTTAAGCTTTTCTCTCGAAACGAGCCAACTTCAAAGACCACACACGTATCAATTTATTTGAAAAAGGCGCTTGGGAGAAGTCAGTCTTTTCAACATCGCTTTCCTATAACTGTCGTAAATCCTGAATAATGGTTAATTTCCCATCATTGTGGATATTAGAGTTGTAAAGCAGGCACTGCATTTGAGAGCAGAATTTCGAGAATGCTTGCATTATGGATTTCTAATATCTCTCGCTGTATGCTGAAACTGAAATGCGTGAAATGATACTTATATTTCTGAGTTCAAAACCCAAGGCCACAATTGATCTTATTAAAGTCCATGATTAGGTTAAATAAAAATATGGTATTAGTAATAATGTGTAATGTGCACTGAGGACGAAAAAAAAATGTCGTTTACTGTACTCATGTGGAAATTGAATCATTTGCGTTCCCCGATTTCTCATCTTGTCGTTTCAACACCGCCTTCTGGTTGTACTAATTCTTGTCCGGCGACTCCCCAAGGAGGCAGGAATACACGAGAGTAAATGCTGATGCACAGACGGCAGAATACTAATTAATAACATCTGTCTGGAGTATGGGTTTTGTATGTGGAATTAGCATCAGCTATTAAGATGAATTGTCATTTTATAGGGGCATAAATTTTAGTAAGGAACGTTTTCATAACGAGATAAGGTGAGAAATATTTATTATCATATTAGAGACATAGATCTGCTACGTGCGATGCGGTAATAGATTTTATTGAAACTGAGAAAAAAAGGGTAAAAATGGCATATACTAGCCAAGATCTGTCCTTTGTATTCCAAGCTATTCTTATGTTTCTTTATGTGTCTGGATGGCTTTGGACAAATTTAAGGGAACACGTATAGCAGAAATTAGTTTAGCAGGACAATCCAGCTCGTTGAAGGGAAAATTAATGAACGGCTTTTACATTGTTTTTCATTGGCTGAGAACATTCCGGAAGTTGAATGAGAATAAAGCTAGTATAGCTTTGGTGTTTACTCGGTTAACTGTAGAGGAAAATAGGTATAGTTGCGACACACGGTAAAATAGTTGTATCGCTTCCAAGTAATTATATATGAATACATAACGTATTCTCCGCTAAGCTAACAAACTCTATTACACATCAAAGTCCATGATAGTCCAGCTGAAGGGCAAAAGCCCTGGTCATGCTGGTTACAGGCCTGTAATTGTACTTTCACTATTGGGTCCTACTACTAAGGGGTTATACGGTTATATTTCATCTCCCCTTTTCCCTCTTTTGGCATGCCCTGCTTCCAGTGATAAGGGCTCCAGGGGGAAATTTTGATATCATGGGAAACCTTACCTTATTTTGCCAGGCACTATTTAGCCCTGGGTTGGAACTGCCAGGTCAAGGGTGTGCTCAGGCGGAAGAGGAGGGGTTTGGCGTTGACCAGTGAAAAATGTAGGATCTGTTTACAAATGGCAACCAAGCTCAAAATTTCAATGGGCTTGCTAGGGTTGGGTCATCTTAAAATCTGGGTCACATAATGAGCTTCAGTCTGGTATGGGTCTGGGTGAAAGCTAAACCTTTGGGTTCAGTGGGCAGCTCAAAATGTTAATATAGCCCATAGAGGAAAAAAGGGTCCAATCCCATTACAGGTCTGTAACCTGCTGAATCAGCGAAGATGTCCTATGATCAGGATTGCCAGACTTGGCGCTTTCTGGGCCAGATATCAGATATTTGGCTCTTTGAAAAAGCATTTGCTCCCGCATAACGGACTGGCTCTTTGGCTCGTTTTTTTGGCCCCAAAGCTCTTTAGCTTAAAATTGAATATTTTCTAATCAGAAAGTACTTATATTTTTCTGAAATTGGTATTTCAAGTGATCCGGCCTCTGTCATAACTTGACAATTTAACAATCATTTTTATTATGTTGCTCAAATACACGTAGAAAGATTAAAGACGTTTATAATATGCACGTATTTCCAATACATGGACAATTGGTAAGGAATTTCTGATTATAAGTAAAATTCTGACTTTAGTATTTCCTTCAGCGGTTTGGCTCCGGATTAAAAAAAAGTCTGGCAACCCTGCCTAAGATATAAAGACCAGTTCTATTCATTAACACACTGAGGACTCATTTTTCAAGATCCCAAAAGGATCAAAGAAAACAGTAATGAAACATAGAAGCCAGGTCAGAGGCAAATGTATCAGGAAATGTAATGAAGACGCGAGAGAAACCAGATTCTTCAAGTTGCGGGAGCCAAATTGTAAAACCCCTAGCAAGCCTTTTTTAAACTACATTTTTCTTCTAAACCACAGGAATGTTCCAAGATGGCCAAGACTCGTCCGAGAGTTAGGAGCCACCACTTTGCTCAAATTAAATGCTGTTTCCAGGGGGGTTCCATCATTTTGGATTTTTCGCAATTTCAATTTAGATGAAAAGGGAGTAAAAACTTTAGCTTTTTTTTGTAACGCACAGGCCCGCAAAAATTAAATCTGCGGAGGACATTAGGAAATTTTGCTACAGCAAGTTTTTTCTTTCTTACAAGTGGATGACATTTCACCACTTTTACGGTGTAGCATTTCTTTATTTTTGCGGTGTGGTTTGAAGCTATACGATATTTTTTTTTTTTTGTGTTCTTTCCAAGATCGATTAGATATTTTGCTATTCTTCTCATTGTTTTGGAGTTTGGACCAATTAGGCTCCCGAAACCTCTAATAAAATAGTAAAGAGTGAGGCATCACCTGCAACCAAGAATGTAGTACGTAGATCTAGTCTCGTGTGTGTGTGTGTGTGTGCTCGCACTTTAATGAGATAGGTCAGTATTGCTCTCTAGGAACGAAAATAGAATAACCTAAACCCGGAAGTAAAAAGTATGGACATGTGTCTGTGTGTCAGCGAATATTTTCAAATCGTAGCGGTCAATTAATCAGACCCCTTGATAAGTGGTTCTGGTGGCTTTTTTTGATTGTTTCACGAAAGGGGTATTTCAGTTTCTAGGATTATGTTTTAGTCCAAGAACTCGATGAACACACTTACTCGTAAGCTTGCTCTGGTCACAAGGTCCTGTGATCTGCGTAAAGTTATTGAGAATGAATACCATGTTTTGTTTGATTGCTCTAGATTTGCTATGTTTAGAAATAATCTTATGCCCAAAAGAACCACTGCTAAACCTAGCATGTAAAAATTAGTATCCTTTATGAAATGCATGAGACAAAAATAAATTAGACCATTTGCAATTATGTGCCACAAAATTCTACACAATTAGCAGAGATTAGCCTTTTAAACATCTTCTGGTAAATGCCTGTGACACGAATTGATATGTATTTTAAGTGATTAGAAAACGTGAAAGAATAAATAGCTTGTGAAGAGAGAGAGAGAGATAGAAAATAAGAAAGAGGGAGAATTTGAGAGCTATGTGAGAATGGAAGTGAAAGGCAGTCAAGTAAACGATAGCACGATTTAGGTAGTAATGGAGAGACTGATGTGCAACAGATAACCTTACGAAATGAGGTGCAAATGAATAGTAGTGTTAATATTATTCAGATTTATGTTTATCTTCAGTATTGGCATATGCCTGGAATAAACCAAACTGAAACATATTTACTCTAAAATTTTACCCGCGAACTCGATCACATGAAAAACTCATAAACTGTTTTGAAATCAGTTAAAATGAGACATGTGTCACCAAACCAGGAACTGAGATATCAGGCTATGAAAGTGAACAGGGCGTCTGGTATCAAATTTTTGTTTGCTGCGGAAATTGACAGTAAAATCATTACTATACACAAAATCATAGATTTTATGCGCAAATGGTCAGGAAAGGGGGATACATTTGAGATTTTGTGAAACATAGTAGATGAATATTACAGTGTTACATTGTTCTTCATTTACGATTTTTTTTCCAGAATTTTTTTTTTTTGGACCAAGGGCCGTTTCATACAACTTTATCTCAGATCAATTCTGTCAAGTTTTATATTTGACCTTATGAAAGTACCCCCTATTAAGCTTTTATGTCATATCAATAACTTGATTTAGCCAAAATAGCGACTCAAGTCTCAATCGGACTGGCTACAAGACAATTATAGTCTGATCTCCTGAAATTTCAGTTGGGTGACGTCCTTCTATAGTTTTGCATTAACTCGTTACAGCCCTTTTTGTTTCCTTCTTAATGGGGCTTGGCTTCAGCCAGGCGATAGAACCTAGATTTAGACTGCTTGTCTTCTGAATCATTCAAACCATAAGAGATTCGAAGCAATTCCATTTCGCCGTAAGTGCGTGAGAGTTTTCCAGTGTTGGAGCAAAGATAGGGTGATAGGGATGGAACTAAGTTACGGCAAAATCGAACAGAGTGAGATTCACAGATGCTTGACCCGCACCGGTGTCGTTATTAGAACGAGAGATCGATTCCGTCAACTGACAGGTACTTTGAACATTTTTCATCTCTCCTGTCGCTCGGCACGGACGCCTGTGATTAATTATTCTCCGGTTCTTCCTACAACTTCCTTAGCTTCTACGGGAGGATGGGAAAGTAGGAGGAGGTCAGCCATTTTCTCATAGACATCCTGCTGACAAGGAACTCCTTTGTGGAGAGAGCGAAGATTTTGGCGTATTAATACACTGCAGCGACGTGGCGGTGATGAAGAATAGTGTCTTGTCATTAGCTGAGGACGATAGTGGTGGGTAATACCTTATTTATAAGTATCTCGATACTCAGCCTTCGAGCTTTAACTATTGATTCATTTTTGGATTCTGAAACTTAGTTCCGGTAGACATTTTGGTACTCAGCTGCCTTCCGATAATTCGGACATCTTCGATATTTCCGAAGCTTCTATACTTCGATACATCCGATATTATCTATGCTTCCGTTACTTTTGATATTGCATCGAAATTCATAATATATAAAAGTGTCGAAACTTAGACTCGATACATGCCTACTGTCGAGAAATGCCAGACAGCTTCGGCTTCCGCGAAAAACTTCGTTTACAACGTTTGGTTAGTAGGATTAGCCCCACCCTGCAGCCTTGAACTTTTGACTCGTCCTTGTATGCATCTTGAGACCTCTTCCCCTTGACTTGGAAAGTTCGTCTCACGGATTGCGTGACTTTTCGCCCGTCCGTTTGAGTGCCGGAAATGAGATCAGTAACTTTTGTTGCAGAAATGTTGCCAATTTTTGTTTTTACATCCTTGAAAATATCGAATTGGCTGTCTAAATTTGGTGCAAAATGCAGAAAAGTCTGCAGATGCTTTTAAAACGTCTTCGTGAATAGAAGAGATCACACAGAGAAAATGGGGCAAAGAGGAACCTTGCAGATAGGCAAACTTTTAATGTCGTATCAATAGCTGTCACACAATTCAGTTCTAACATTCATTCACGCAAATTATTAAAAGGGAAGCATTACATCATCATCGCTACCGCTACCACAGTCAGCAAGAACATCCTCCCCTCCTCCTTCTCCTCCTCCTCCTCCTCATCGTCGTCATCAGTAGCACACCAGCAGTAGTAGCAGCGGCAGCAGGGCCACCACCATAGCTACCACCACTACCACCATTAGCAGCAGCAAAAAGGCCTACTAAAATACCAAAAACAGTGGAGTCAGCAACAGCAGTAAATGTGGTAGAAGCCATGCTCATGGAATGTTATGACTATACATAATTAAGGCACAACTATGAGCTGCCTTCCACGGGGAACCATGATACTTAATTATATATCACAAACATGCAGTAAACTGGGAATACCTCTACATGAGAATGTAATCTGATTTACCCTAAAAACTGTAACATAATATGACGATAAAGCACCTGAAATAAAACTAACTTGCATGTCTGTGTTGAAGATAATGATGATAACGATGAGGTTGATGTCACAAGATGTTTAGGAAGTGAAAAAAAAAGTGGAAGGAATAAATTGTTAGATGGAGGGAAGGAGGGAGGGAGGGATGTGGGTAGATAAGGAGAAAGGGATGTATGGATGGATGGATGGATGGATGGATGGGTGGATGGATGGATGGATGGATGGATGGATGCACGGAAGGATGGATAGAAGGATGGATGGATAGATGGATGGATGGATGGATGGATGGATGGATGGATGGATGGATGGATGGATGGATGGATGGATAAATGAATGGATGGATAGATTGGTAAAGTAAAGTGAGCGGGCGTAACAGTGAAATAGACGGATGACACAAATAGGACAATGAGAAAGCAAAGAATGTACGTAAGAAATGCAAGCAAATTTAAAAGCCAAATTGAAGTGTAACAGCCCGAACAAGACGAAGCTTTCCTTAGCTCTTATCAGAGGAAACAGATTCATTTATCGCACCCCCTCAGGCGCTCCTGAAAGAAAAATGACGTGAACGCCTTATAAAATCTTAAATAATGCCCAACTGCAAACCATGTTTGCCGTTTTTTATATGCCTAATTGGGTTAAGTGAAGACGCGCCCACTTCAATCCTTCCAGCTCTGCCACGTAAGTTGATCTTGCTCTTTCTCAAGGGTATTGACAAGAGATTTTTGGCTGGTTGCAGTTTCAGTGTTAAAAGCGAGTCTATCGCATTTAAATAGCCCGGAAAGCGCGCTTTGATACTCCACGGGCGTTTCGTCGCGCATTACGAAATGTCACGCAATATTATACGCACGGTTTCCGATTTCTGTCCTCTTTCGGGCTTTATTCAATGAAACTTGTTTTATTTTACTTTTTTATTCTAAAATTGCAACTCTTGTACTTTTCTCTACTCAGTATTCCTTTCTTTTCTTCTTTTCGTCTTCATTTGTTCAGTCATCCAATGACTGATTGACCGAACGACCGACTAAGCACTCACTCAGTCAATCAGTCACTCAGTCACTCAGTCAATCAGTCAGTCACTCACTCACTCACTCACTCACTCACTCACTCACTCACTCACTCACTCACACATCCTCCTATGCATCGAGTCACTCACTAACTCCCTCTCATCTCCCACGCCTCAGCAAGCTCTCACCCAGAGCTTTAATATTAGATCTTAAAACATTCTACTTAGCACACATTTCCACTCTATTCAGAACTTTACAGCTCCTGTGGGAAACGATGTCGAAGAATGGTGACCGTGATAAACAAATCCTGGCTTTCACTTAACACCGGTCACTTGTCAGGTTTAAAGGGGAACGCATCTGACCGTCGCAGTCATTTTCACACTGCCTTAATGCTTTCATCCTGATATCCAAGCCACCGATACCATTTGATTGGTAAGCCGACTGCCACACATCGTCAGCAATTCCCAGTAATTGAGCGGCGGTTCATTTAAAGGCTGCGTTGACATGTGAGCCACGAGGGATTTTCTGCGGTCGAGTATGAATATTGAGAACTTGGAGCACAAGTGATCTGATTCCGCCACCTTTGCTAGGAAGGGACTCCTCAATACCCTTTACATGGCAGATCAAGAGTAAGAATAGTCATTACCATTTCACTAATAGGCATGGATCACTTGAGGTCTGGAGTTTCCGTGAGCACTGGGTTAATGTAAATGTAGGAAGTGTGTCGGTGTGTATACGAAGAATGGATTCGCTGAAAGGTGAACGAGGAGGGTAAGGTATTGAACAGAACGAGCAATGCATGTCCAAGACATGATTAATTCAAGCATTTGCTGGATGTAGGTCGAACGTCTGAAATGAGTAGGCCTATTGATCTCGCAAGGTTTAAGCGAAATAGTCAATTAAGAGTATCGAATGCAAAAGCGTGCGCCTGACGGCCTTGGTGATGTATTGACGTCATAAATCTTCTGTGCATTCAATATGAACACCTTATACAGGACACTTCAGATTTTTCGTTTTCACTTGAGTAGCGGCCATGTCTGAGCTATTTATAGCCAATTTCCATTTTCACCTCGCTTAGTGACCCTGCCTAGGTCTTCACCTTTAAACAAAAGCCGCTGCCATTTTTCATCCTCAATACACTTTTGACCTGTGACCTATCCTGCCTGACCCCAAACGATGACGTTGATGGCTGCCGGACATAGCGGACATCAAGCGAGATCCCTAAAAGTGCATTGTTATGTTACATACTCATAAAAATCTAAATGCGTTTTCCTAAAATTCAGTCTGTGCACTTTTAGATTCCTTTCAAATCAGGGAAATAATATGAGATATGCCATTCACACACACACAC
>JAWQUT010000672.1:178171-197232 GCA_033807755.1 Ellobium chinense
ACACACACACACACACACACACACACACACACACACACACACACACACACACACACACACACACACACACATAAAATGAAGGCATTTTACATGGCATTTTTCCGTATGTATTGGTTCACTCAGATTCGTTAAACATGGGAACTGTGTACGAATGGTAAAGATCAATGGTTCAGTTTGTTAGCTGGAGAACGAGAAAAAAGAAACAAAAATAGAAATATAACAGTTTCTCACCCAGTAAGGAAGCTGGTTTACAAAGACATGTAATGTTATACGTCTCATTTATAATATAAACACATATAACAGTACATATCATACATATAAGTACATGATATTGCAAAGTCGTGAAGTGGTGAAGAAAAGCAGCATTCCACAAAATGAAACACCCTTGTCCTGGTCCAGTCGTTGATATGATACTCTGTAGGGGCTTTTGCCATTAGCTCACTTCTTGGGGTACGCATACAACCCTTTGAGAATCCCTGGTCATACATATAAGTACATGACATTGCAAAGTCGTGAAGTCATTCCACAAAATGAAACACCCTTCCTTGTCCTGGTCCGGTCGTTGATTTGATACTCAGTAAGAGCTTTTGCCATTAGCTCACTTCTTGGGGTACGCATACAACCCTATGAGAATCCTTGATCCTGACCGTTTACAAAGCATAAATATACAGACAAATATTTCAAGCATTAGAGAGACTGTCTGTCGTCATGACAGCGGTTCACAAACACTGAACTGTTCTGGAATAGTTTAGGCACACTAAGCATGCCATGCTGTTCCTGGCCATATTTACATATCCTGTTTGTATACCGCTGATTTCAAATAATAGTAATTGCTGGGGTCTAGAGATCTATCGCTGCTTTACGCAAATTATCAAAACTCAATATTATATTGACACTCGGTTTAGGGAGGGAAGTGTCGGAGGGAGAGGGAGGCAAGGGAGGGCGCGGGAACTGTGAGACAAGAAATGAAAATACAAAAAAAAACCACCGGAGTTTGAGCACAATCGGTTGCTCATTACCGTCAATAGAAATCTGCATGTCTTTGCATGCAGGAAAGGTAGAGAGAGTAGCAAATGTATGGGTGGTCGGCTTCAAGGCCGATTAGAAGTTTATGATAGATGTAGGGGAAACAGAGGCGAACCCGAGAATGTTGTGTGGCTACCGAAAGCAGGAGCGTAGTCTAGTAAGTGCGGAAGGCTTCCAAAACATCATTTAAAAAGGAAAAACAACTTGGGGCCATTTCTTACAAAACTGAGATGAAACTTTGTATCATGAGTTGTTCGTTTTTGAGGTAGGTCATCCTGCCTTCAAAGAACGGAATTATATGCTTATAACTAAAATTCTGATAATTCCATAGCCTGCATGCATTAATGCGATTCGTGGTTGTGACATCTTATTGTTTTTTCATGACTGCTGTATTCCCGTTGTTGAGCCGAATGAAACCTAATGAGCGCTAAAAACGGACGAGGGGAAGTCTGGAAATGACAAATATTTTTAGTCACTCCTACCACGATCGAGGGGTCAGGTCAAGATACATATTTTCTCTCAAAATATGACCTCTATAGGGGCTGGAACTTATGAAAGAAGGACAATGTGGGAGGCTTGGTCTCTTGTGTAAGACGCAGGTCACGTAAGTGGGAAAAGGTCACATCAGTGGGATGGGGACAAGTCGGTGGGAAAAGGTCACGTTCGTGGGGAAAAACGTCACATCTGTTGGAGAAGATAACGCGGGTGAGAGACGGACGCATGAGGTCATTTCCACTAAAGGTGGGTGATTCCGAATACCTCGGTTCTATTTGGATATTGGAAAGCTTCTTCTGATATTAAAAGGTGACGTCAGTGGGAAACGGATGTTTTAAGTCAGTTGTAGGAGTGTAGCTGCGTGATTCTGAGTACACCTGGTTCTATAGGGCCTACTTACTAGATAACTTGCTTACAATGCTAGTTTTGTGTGTGTGTTCTTTTTTATTTGGTACGATAATACATTCAGTCAATTTTAATCACAAACCTTTTCATAGTATCTCTGGGTTAATCACACCATTCCTTTTTTCAGAGCATAGTATGTGTGTTAAAGTCGATAACAACGTTTGCCATTTAGTCAACACATCTTTCGCTTTATCGCAGGTTTCTCGTGGTTTGGAAATCAAAATATGTATATGTACATACTTTAGTGGTTCTGAGACAGACCTCTCCCCTCCCCACCTTTTTCCCCTTCTCTCCCCCCCACACACACACATCCTCCCCATCCATAAACCAAATAACTATCTCGTACCTCAGCTTGACGTAATCAAAACATCTAAATATTTGAAATTTGCAGCTTTCGCAAAGAATATCTACCTGCTAATGTGTGCCAGGTTTAAACTACATTAAATTTCGAAGTACGTAGACTTTTTGGGTCACCATTCGAAATATTTCTACGGTTTCTAGTCACCCGCTCAGTGATTATGCCCGACTAAATTTCATATCTTTTTGTTCTTGTTCTTCACAGATAGAGAGCGTACTCACCAACAAGTAAACAAGACAAACGCCAAGATGTCCTCTACAAAGACCTTACTTCATGTTGTGCTGCTTGTGTACTTGACAGCCTGTGCCTCCTCAGACAAAGATGTGAGTATAAAAAGAATGAAAGTGACTCCATAGGGAAATTGGTTTACAATGCCATACAGTGTTATACATCTTAGTCATAAAACAGTCAAACACATAAAACACTACGTATCATAATATATATATTATAAATATTATAAATATATATATATAAATAGTATACATAATAGAACAAATGAAACGCATAACAAGGTCATTGCTGGTCGCCCTGGCTGCAGTGCCCTGGATCCCCCCAGCTTTAAAACCAAGCACTATTTAACTGGGTCGAGTGGGAAAAAAGAAAGTGAGGCGTCTTTCCCAAGGACACCACAACATGAACCGCCCGGACCGTGAATCGAATACACTAACCTTAGACTTGACAGTCTTCATTTTCTGAATAAGCCTCACAAATCTCAGGGTCATGCTGTTTCCTGTGCAAAATCTCGACTTCTGACCCGTCTAACATTTCTCTTTCACCTATCTTTCCCCTTTTGTTAACATCCGCACCCGCCTTCATCAAAAATCTCTGCATTTCTTTTGAAACCTAGCATTGAAGTTTTATTTTAAAAGACGATATAACCAACTGTTTTGATGTGGATATACGTTCGTTTAATTTTCAAAAATAGAAATTCAGATCGCTTACAATCCATCAGCATCCTTTTCCAAGTCTCACGCGTCACTGTTTTACCCTACGAACAGTGTGATTTTTCCGCACAAATTTTTTATCATTAGATCTATCTAGTCGTTTCTTCCCCGGAGGGCGTTGGAGGGCTATTTCTCTTCACTTTCCTTACATCACTAGATTAATAGGAATCTGAGGCGGACATCACACATTGCATGTGAGACATTTCCAGATGTGTCTCGTTCCCCTTTTCAGGGACTGCCAGTGACATTTTCATATGACCAATGTTATTAAGCTACTTTTTCCATATTTATATTTTTAAACATAGAAAGCTTTGAACGCCTACCCCGACGCCCTTTTCTCTCCTTTCCTTCTTCAAATCTGAAAATACATTTTGAAGCACATTACAACATAACAGTTTTACTTTCGCTTTTTTTTCCACAGGTCACTCTTTCCAATGCCGAAGCCCCAGGGGTAAATGCAGAAAGCAAAAGCGAGGGCTCAGCGTCAAACGACAAACCGTCAAAAGCCGAAGATGACAAGCGCCGTTTCGATTCCATCGATGGTCTTAGCAGCTTCAGTGCCTTCGGGAAAAGGAGCGAGGTCACTGATGGAGCTGAAGAATTTGCAGACTCTTCGCAGCCTGAAGAATCAAAACGAAGATTTGATAAAATTGCGGGTTTGAGCGGAGGTTTCGGAGGGTTTGGCAAAAGACAAGAGGAAGAAGTTGACGACGAAGGTGTGAGGTACGCTGATGATGCCGACGACATTGACGAAGACATGGGAGATGGGAAGTCGGAGGTACAAAACGAGAAGTCAAAGCGGCCATTTGACAGAATTGCTTCCAACCGATTTGCGTCATTTGGCAAGAAATCCTCAGACGATCTCAAAAAACGACGATTTGACCGCATCGCGTCGGGCAGCTCAGGGTTTGCGTCATTCGGCAAACGTCGTTTTGATGGCATTTCTTCAGTTAGCGGCTTTGGTGGCTTCGGAAAAAGGAAATTTGATTCCATTTCTAGGGTCAGCGGCTTTGGTGGATTCGGCAAGAGAAAATTTGACTCCATCGCCGGAAACTCTGCATTCACTCACTTCGGGAAAAGAAGATTCGATTCCATTGATAAAGGTGGGCGATTTGCGTTTTTCGGCAAACGAAACATTTTGTCAGTACCTCTGAAACAGTGGCTTCCTTATGTGGCTTACTTGAAAGAACAAGAGCAGCTTCAGCAAAACGCATACGGTGCTCCCTCGAACGATGAAAAACGGGCGTTTGATAGAATTGGCAATTCAGGGTTTACCGGGTTTGGTAAGCGTCGCTTTGACCGGATCGCTGATTCTGCATTTAGCGCATTCGGCAAGAGAGACCCAATAGAATCAGAGCCGGAGAACGAAAAGCGCAGATTCGATTCAATTTCCGGAATCAGTTCTTTTGGCGGATTTGGCAAGAGAGAGGATACCAATGGAAACGAAAAGCGGAAATTTGACTCTATCTCTGGAATAAGCTCATTCGGAGGTTTTGGCAAACGGGAGGGCGACATAGACGAGGAGAAACGTAGATTTGACTCAATTTCAGGAATTAGTTCGTTTGGAGGATTTGGCAAGAGGGAAAGTGACATGGAGAATGAGAAACGGAGATTTGATTCCATATCTGGAGTAAGTTCATTCGGAGGATTCGGAAAGAGAGAAGATGACATGGACAAGGACAAACGAAAATTTGACCCCATCTCTAGAATAAGCTCATTTGGAGGTTTCGGCAAGAGGGAAAATGACATGGAGAACGAAAAACGTAGATTTGATTCCATATCTGGAATAAGCTCTTTCGGAGGTTTTGGCAAGAGAGAAGATGACATGGAAGAGGACAAACGAAAATTTGACTCCATATCTGGAATTAGTTCTTTTGGAGGATTTGGCAAAAGAGAAGGCGACATGGAGGAGGAGAAACGTAGATTTGATTCCATATCTGGAGTAAGTTCTTTTGGAGGATTTGGCAAAAGGGAAGGTGACACGGAAGAAGAGAAACGTAGATTTGATTCCATATCTGGAATTAGTTCTTTTGGAGGATTTGGCAAAAGAGAAGGCGACATGGAGGAGGAGAAACGTAGATTTGATTCCATATCTGGAGTAAGTTCTTTTGGAGGATTTGGCAAAAGGGATGGCGACATGGAAGAAGAGAAACGTAGATTTGATTCAATATCTGGAGTAAGCTCTTTTGGAGGTTTCGGTAAGAGAGAAAGTGACATGGAAGAGGAAAAACGAAAATTTGACTCTATATCTAGAATAAGTTCTTTTGGAGGATTTGGCAAACGAGAAGATGATGAATCAGCCGCAGACAAGCGTAAATTTGACTCAATTTCTGGCATCAGCTCTTTTGGCGGGTTCGGAAAAAGGGAAAATGAACTGAATGAAGGAAAACGTAGATTTGACTCAATTTCCGGTGTCAGTGGATTTGGCGGGTTTGGGAAAAGAGACGATGATATTTCTGAGGAAAAGCGAAGACTGGACAAAATAGCGGGTGCCAGTGCTTTTGGTGGCTTTGGTAAGAAAAGTTCGCAAGAGGCTGAAGTAAGCTCCAGTGACGCAGGGAAAAGTGAAAAGTTGTCAAGAAAGAAAAGGGACGTTAATGACGAATCAGATCAGAATGAGGCAGCACAGAATGAAGGAAGTGACATGGTTAAAAGGGAGGCTAGCAAACGCAATAAGGAAGGGGACGTTACACTGAGCTTGGTTGCTAGCGACACTAAGAGTAAAGAAGGTGCTGTCGTCAAGAGAAGCCTCGACAGCATTCAGGATGGAAGTGGCTTTGGGAGATTTGCTCGTAAAAGAGACGGTCAAGAAGATTTTGACGATAATAACGCCAATGAGTATTCCAAGAGAAGATTTGACTCTATTGCGCACGGCAGCACGTTTGGGGTCTTCGGAAAGAGAGACCAAGATACCGATGATATCTCAGATGACAAAAGAAGATTTGATTCCATAAGCAGAGTCAGTAACTTTGGCGGTTTTGGTAAGAGGAGATTTGACCGAATCGGTAGTGGCATGCACGGATTTGGTTCCTTCGGGAAGCGGCGGTTTGACAGCATAGCGGGTGCATCACATTTCGGCGGCTTTGGTAAACGCCGATTCGACAGAATTGCCGGCATTTCAAATTTTGGAGGATTTGGAAAGCGCCGATTTGACAGAATTGGGAGTTCCAGTGCCTTCAGCTCATTTGGCAAACGCAGGTTTGATAGAATAGGTTCGAGCGCTTTCACCGGGTTTGGTAAAAGGGACGCACTGACCGATGACGATTTGGAGGCTGTCAAGAGACGATTTGACCGCATCGATCGAATGAGCGATTTCGGATTCTTCGGGAAGAGAAATGCAATTACGGACAACCCGAATATCCCCGCGGACGCAGAACAAAGACAGCTGGCTTGGGACTTGCTCAGTAGCCTGATTGAGGAGGACTCCCAACTGAAGGCGTTGTTGGAACAAGATAAAGATGAGGCGACGAGTGCAAGTCTACTAGAGGATGATGTCTTCGCTAACGGCGCGACGTCTCAAACGGACCCGTTGTCCACAGATCTACAGACGAAATATCCGGTTTCCAAAAGACGCTTTGACTCTATCGACAGCCTCAGCATGTTCAGAAGATTTGGTCGCCCTGATCACAGACCCTATCGATATCTTTCCCTGGCACCAATTGACACGAACAGCGGCGGCCCCTTGGTCGAAGAATCCCTCAGTGCTGGTGACCCGGGCTTGTCAGAGAAAGAAGACTTGAGCAAGGAAGAGGACAGTCTGTCCAAAGACATTGTTGATTCCAGAGAATTGGTGCGTGTTGTATCAGTACTCTTACATAGACTGTTAGGTGTACAGAGAGGAAATTTTTACTATTGGTAGAAATCAGGGTTTTGGGGGGATTTTCAGTTTGATTATTTTATTTTGTTTAGAGACAGTAACATTAAATAAGCTCATTATTTTCTTTCTCAGACATGCACGCTTAATTGAATTTTGGATATTTGCAAGATGGTGAAAAGCTTCTTTCGAAGCATTGCAAAGCCGTGCAGCTACCAATTATGCATCAGCAAAACTCAACAGCAAAGCCATCGACATAGAAAACGGACTATACTGAGCGGCAACAAAGTAAACCATTACCACCACCACAATATCAACAAGACTACCATTTACATTCAACTGTACTGCTAAATACTTACAAAAATCCACAAAAAAACTCTTGCAGACAAACACACGAACAAAACAATACGTTTATAGAACTTCCAATACAACTCATTTCAGAGAACCGTCCATTTTGTCGATTCCAGGCTTTGGAGGTACACAGTTTTAAGTTTTGACGATGCGTGTCGAAAAATAGACATGAAGAAACTTCGTCATGCTGCGGGAGATGGGGAAAATATTACTTAACACTGGGGTTATTATCAGTCTAAACACACGAATTTTTAATTCTATAACAGACGGTGATAAATTGCTTGTGATGGGATGAACACAACGACACGTCTAACAAGGGGAGAATAGGAGGAAATAAGAGACAAGAAAAAGAAAACGAGGAAAATAAGAAGGATAATGGTAAACAAAACGAATTAAAGGATTAATAAAATGGAGGGAGAAGGAGCCGAAAAAGGAAAAAAAAGAAAAAAAAAAGAGGAGGCAAAATATAGATCTACAAATGCGAAGATGGAGGGGAAATAATTCAGCCATAGCGAGTGGAACAGAATCTTCATTTATTTCCCTTGGATTCTTTACCATACAAAATACTGTAAACCATCTAGGAAAATCATGCAATAAAATCTTGTTGTTTTCCAACGGTGTCTCATTTTTTTCTGATTTACAGCATATTGTTTGTGCGTCGGATACTTATGAAACTGACATCACAGTCTGTTTGTCCACATTAGCGCATACTATATACGACTGTGTTGACATATATACTGTTACAAGACTAACACCCCATTTTCCAATTAATGGGCAGGCAGGCAACGCACCAGCGGCGAAAGAATACCTAGCGCACCGAAAGGCATCATAGACGAATGCATAAGACTCCGTGAAAAAGTTGGACGATTGGCGAATTGGGCGGATTGAAAAGATCTATCGGAGATTATATTTCGTTGCTATACACATTCTTTTTTTTGAAAAAAAGGGTAAAAAAAAATTAAGAGGACTGATGTGTATAGTTACCTTTTGTGTATTTTTCTACGAATTTAGGTGAAAACCGCATGTTTTTACGTTACGTAGTTCTCAAGAAATCTGTGACACAAATTTGACTGAAGCGTTTTATTAATATAGATTAGTCCTATTCCAATAAATTAGGTGGCATGAAAAAAAAAATATTGAAATAATTTTGTTAAGAATTTTATGCACGTTCTGCAGTAGTGACTACATTGGAACTTATGTAAAAACTCAAACAGTAACATGTAAAGTCCAAAACATTTTATGAGGAACTTGTTCTCTTCATGGTTACAGAATATTATGCGGTTGCAGATTAATTTCATATCTCACTTTTGTGGAAAATAACATTATACATCAAACCGTCAGTTTGTTTCATTTTTCTTCAAGTCACCTCTTGCCTAGAGCCGCCCATTTCCCTCGCGATCATTTGTTAAAGACCAAAATGTCATCTTGGTTGATAGTTATCATACTTTCTATTTCTCTCTCTCTCTCTCTCTCTCTCTCTCTTTCTCTCTCTCTCTCCTTCTTTCTTTCTCTCCTTTCTCTCTCTTAAGTAAGTTTTTTTTTGCTGTCTGCCCCTCTGTGTGTAAACGTATCTCCCCGCTACAGATTGTAGTCTTGGATACGATGCAACACTCCTATTATTAATAAGAATAAGACCCCATGAATCTGAATTTCAGTTTAATATTTTTAAAAAGTATGGAATCTGCGAAATGTTGAAATTAATGAGGAAAATTTGATTTTGAAAGAATATAGACAACCAGGCCGGAAAAAGTAATAATGGTAGTGAAATGGTGGTCGTGATATTGATGATGATGATGATGATGATGATGATGATGATGATGACGTGATGGTTGTGCGGGGTGGGCTGGGACATGACGGTGTGCTTTTTGTTCGTGAGTTGTCATCACGGGCATGCAGGATACTTTCTAACGGCGTTCAGCATATTTCAAAGCTTGCACATTAACGATGGGATCTTAAGAGTTACATTACTGTAACTTTCGTAGTGTCCAACGTGCAGAGTTAATGTAATTCTTACGATGGTAAGAGATCCTATCGGTATTGCGCAAGTTCTCAATTAACAACAACAGAACCCGCTACACAAGCACTGCGTTCTGTTTTGTGTCCTGTGCAGAGGGGGTTCGAGGTCTTGAAATCTTCTTGTAGATAAGAGTTGCAGTACTGGTGCATCACACATGCAGGATTAGGGCCTTAATCATAAAAAATAAAGGGTGCTCTATGGTTAGAAGAAAAAGCTGAGAGCTTGCGCATTAACGATGGGATCTCTTACCATCTTAAGAATTACTCTGGGTGCATTGGCGCTGAACGCATGCTTAGTAGTAGCGTTCAACATGCAGAATTAATAAACATTTTATGATAAGAGATCCCATCGTTAATGCCCGAGTTCTGGATTAGCAACAGAGGTATCCGCGGCCAGAACACAGCGGCAGTTTCAAGCGCAGGAGGTTCGAAGTCACGAAGTCCTGTTGTAGATCAGGATTATAATACTTGAGAGTTCGCGCGTTACCGATGGGGTCTCTTACCATTGTGAGGATTACATTAGTGCACTGGTACTGAATGAACACCTAGTAAGTAGCGTTCAAGGAGCAGTCTGTGTAATTCTTACGATGATTAGAGATCCCATCGTTAATGCGCAAGCTCTCAATTGTTGCAAAGCAAATGCGGGATAAAAGTCTTAATCATGAAGTGAGAAGCGCTCTTTGGTTAGAAGAAATAGTGTCGACAGCGCCTGACCACAGCCTCATAGCAGCATGAAAAATAAAGTTCGATTAAGAGGAGGTGGCCACAAAATGGTGTTCCATATTATCGTCGATCTTCGCATAGGATCGGCAAAGTTCAAAGTAGGGTGAAGTCAGCCTGGCCGGTTATATGCAAAGACCGTCGTTATTTTTATTTTTTTTAAAGAGATTTTTAAACAAGAAAAGAAGGTGATAAAGCGAAACTTGAAGTTACGTGGTCGATTTTGCCAGCATCAACTCAACAATGATAACAATGCTATAGTTAGCAAAGGCGATAACTCTATCGTCCCGGCACCACCAGTATAAACAGCAGCAGAAATATTAACCAAAAAAATGTTTTGAAGATCTTCGTTCTCACTAACACAGAAAATCCAAAACATTAGCAGCAGTTATACATAAACTTCACACATATTCACTTTTCAGGAAGTTTCGTGCTCTCTGGCACTCGCAACGTCATCATGTCAAATTTTGAACAAAAATGGCGGCTAACAATGCAGCCACTCTTCAAGATCTGCCGCGATTTTGTTCAAAGATTGACACAATGATGTCGAGGTTGCCACGCAGTAGCCAGGGACATGAAATTTTCGGAGAGGTCAATTGCAAATGATGAGTATGAGACAGTAAAATGAAACCGCAAAGACAAGAACAACGATTGCAAGCGTTACAGATGATCTAAAAGTGTATTCTCATTATCGAACGCCTAGCCGTCATCATCATTATCATCATCATCATCATCATCATCATCATCATCTTCATTTTCAAAAAAATGAGGAAAAACTCCTAATCTAGGCATTTCAACATATAATTTTAAATTCTATATTTTCCGACTGCAGTCCTTTTTCAGGGAATTACACCTTACAGAATAAAGTTATTGATTGAACATAAGGTCACTACGAAACATATTCTCAAAACATCATCATCATCATTATCATCATCATCATCATCGTCCATTATCATCATCCATTATCATTATTATTTGCAAAACATTTATCCGCACTGGATCTAAATAAGTAAAGCAAGAAAACTATAACAATTTAGCAAATTTAGTGCACAAATTTTCGAACTGGCGTCCTTCTTCAGGTGTATCATCATCACCATCATCGTCCAATATCATCATTCATTATCATCATCACCACCAGCATTACCATCACCACCATCATCATCATCATCATCGTCATCATCATATAATCATCATCATCATCATGAACATCACCATCATATTCATCACCATTATCATCATGATCATCATCATCATCATCATCATCATCTTAAAGATCTGCGATTTTGTTCATTAATTTGTAATGATGGCATCATCATCATCATCATCATCATCATCATCATCATCATCACCACCACCACCAACCGTTCTTATTTATTTACGAGTAATTAATAAACTCATTCAAAACAACAAAGGACAAAATCAATAAACAGGCAAACAAGACTAGCACAAAAAAGCAAGAAAGCCATCATATTTAGCACATGGTACTGTCACTTCAAAAAAATAAAAGGCAAAACTGAATTCAAACAATTCACGGTACACTAGAGCCGTGCTCTAAATTTTAATACATATATTAAGGGAGCATATTGGTACTCATATTAGAACAAGAAGAAAAAAAAATAATGACAGCATCACAAACCAACAACGACAACAACAACAACAACAACAACAACAACAACAATATCAACAAATACTGTAGACGTCTTATACCAAATGTCCTAAAGATGACCGCATTCGTCTTTCTAAGTAAACTGTGCCGTCGAGCACGACATACTAATAACTATAGATAGCACTCCTCTATTCCTCCCCCACCCCAACCCACCCCTATCCCCACAAGAGCCATCATTACAAAACATAATGACTGACAATCAGTTACTTAAGTCTCCGGAACCGAATACACAATGTTGTTTGACTTTAAAAGCTCTTGTTAACTATGGGAAACATTGACATTATTTTCGGGAAGTTCCCATAGCAACCGCCAGCGCGCAAAGTTAGCACTGTGCATACAGCCCCTGTCTAAAGCAGGTGAAGGTAAGTCCAGTTTATGTGCTTGGAGAACATCAGCGTAGACCCCCCCCCCCCCCCCCCCCCCCCCCCCCCCNACATTCTGCAAGAATGCACAGTCTTTGCTGATCTCAGGAAACGGTTCTGGTCAATGGAAGCAAAAGTTGTCACTAGGCTATGAGGGAAACTTGTAGACTTGACGAGTATAGCACAGTTTCTGACCCAGTATGATGTCGTTGCGTGACTAACAAACGCAGATGCAAAAGAAAAACATGATCATGAATCCCCGGCGATCGTTTCTGAATCTCCTCATATACAAAATCAGTGACAATAAAGGGCCCTGGTACATTAGTAATGACGTTAAGTTAAATTTAACATTCATTATACAGAAAGAATAGCTTCTTTCCACCGGCAAGTTTCTTGCCGAGTGACCTCTGCTGTGGGTGGCATGGGCATATACATATTAAGCAAACTGAAAAAAGTTTGGTTTTTTTTTAAAAGCAATATAACAAATTGCAATTATCAACTGTAACATATTTGAGAGGTTGCACATTAACAATAAGAACTCTTACCTTCATCGGTGCTGAATGCACCCTTAGTAGCCGTCAACATTCAGAGTTAGTGTAATTCTTACGATGGTAGGAGATCTCATCATTAATGCGCAAGTTCTCGGTTCCCACAATTTAGGGCTGTAATTAGATGTACCTCAATGACCTATTTTCGTCAAGTTTCTATGTCAGTATAAATTATTAATGTTGCATACTCTCCGTCGACTGTTAATTTTATTCTATTTGCAAGATTGACATTTACCAAAGTAAATGAGGGGCACTGGTTACTGGTTTGAAGAACCTATATCCTTGCACTCTCATCCATACATGAGAGTTTTCATAATAAAGTATCCATTGAAAGCAAGATAGACGGTACTCACACCGACACTGCAAAGTGAAAGGTGATAACAGATGATATTATACCTAAAAAAGAATACAAGTCTGTAAGAGTTACCACGAAAGGTCTTAGGATAACGGCAGATGCCTGAAGTAAATATGTCTAAAGCCTGCTTAACAAGTTTTGCATCTAAGGAGCAACAGCGTTCTCAAGCACCTGAACCCTGTGTCTCAGCTCTTCATCTGACAGGCGAAGAACGTCCATGACAATTGCCATAAGATCCAGCCTGTTCACGATGTTGTCCATTCTGGCATCTTGCAGCCTGTGATCATCTATGTCACTTTTCACCAAATTGTCCAGGCTTTGGTTCATCGACTTAACAACGATGTCTTGTTCCACTCTCGAGGCATCCAAAGCTTTCACGATAAGTCGCAGCTGTTTCATCTTTGTCTCTAATCCGTCCACACTTCCCCTCAGCCTGGCGTTATCTAAAAGGTGAGCAACATAGTCGGCTTGGAGTTCAGTGACTATTTCAGTCAAGTATTTCTCATCCCTGGATAGAATGGCGACACCTTGGGCTAGCTGAGCAAGCTCCGTGTTCAGAGACGAAATCGACTGATCGAAAGAAGAAATGGATCCTCTTAAGAAGTCAGATGTTTTGTTTAACAGACTGGTTTGTTCGTTTAATATGTGGACTCTATCATGCATTTTAGAGTTCTCCTCGCCCATTTGCCAAGTCAGTGAATTCACTGACTCGTTTCTCTCCTTTAACAAGTTTGAAGCTTCGTCATGCCTCTGAATACAGTCGGCTACCAGGTCTCCGGCTGTGTTATTCATCTCCTTCAGCGAATTCAGCAGGTATTGGATAATGTCTTCCAGAGTGTTGAGATTGGCAGCGGTATTTTCCAGCGATATCTGCTGGCCTGAGACAGAAACGTTAACCGAGTGCATGTTTGTGTGGCCGTGTGAATCCATGGCACCCATTTCACAGCGATATTCACCAGCCTTGTCCAAGGATGGATGTTTCCACGAGACTTCAAGGAACGAGGGTTTGGCGCTTCCAGTGTTAAGCTTCCCTGTTGCGGATGACACATCCGCCATATCTATAGATACCCCGTCGAAAGATGTTACTTGGGCCACGTAAACGAAATTTGGACTGTTGTCCTCCTTCCGTGAGATCACAAGCGAAAGCACGTGTAGGGACTCAGGAACGACCACTTCGCAAGCCAAAGTCAGTGTTTCCGTGACACCTTCCAGAATCAGAGGAGGCGTGGCCATGAATGTGATTGCAAGGGTTGTTGTTGTTGTGGTGGTGGTGGAGGTGGAGGTGGTGGTGGTTGACACTGATGCTGGTGTAGCTGGAATTGATGCTGTTGTTAGGCATGTTATTGGTGTGACTGTATTTGTTCCAGTGGGTGTTATTGTTGTGACTGCTGTGTTTGGTGTTTTTGGCAAAGCTGTTATAGTTGTGATGTCAAGTGGCGTCGTTTTGGGCTTGGCGGTTGTTGTCCACCATCTATATGTTGTCGGCGATGTCGGCGATGTGTTGCGTAATGTTGTTATTGTTTCAAGTGATGTCGATACTTCATGTAGTGTAGCTGCTGTTGTAAGCGTTGTTGCTGCTGTAGAAGTTGTTAAAGTAGTGGGCATTGTTGTTGTTGTTTCAGGTATTGTTGTTGTTGTGGACTTTGTTGTCCATGGTGTTGATGTTGTTGTTGTCGATTTTGTTGTAGGTAGTGTTGTTGTTGTTGTCGTTGTTCTTCTTGTTGTTGTTGTTGTCGGTGTTGTTGTTGTTGTTGTTGTCAGTGTTGTTGTTGTTGTTGTTGTTGTCGGTGTTGTTGTTGTTGTCGATCTTGTTGACGTTGTTGTCCATGCTGGTTTTGTTGTTGTGACACTGTTCTCGAGCGCCTTCGTTTTTTGTCGCAGTTCATCATGAGACTGATCCAGGGAGTCCATTTCAGCTGTCATGCTATCTAAGCGGCTGGTGATATTGTCGATTTTGGTCAGCTGGGCTTCATGAACGTCCGAGTGTATTTCTATGGCTTCTGCCATCAATTCTGTATCCAGTTTTTGAATCATAAAGGATGTGTTTAATACCGTTACCACATCTAGCAAGTCAAGCATTTCAAACAATAGATCCGTTTTCTTGTTTTCCAGTGTATTGTGTTCGGTGACCAAAGCAGCACTTTCTCTCTTTAGGTCTTGAATAATCTGACTAGTGTCGGCTTGATGTCTAGCAATGTTCGTGATACTTTCGTTTAATTTTTCCGCGCCCTTTTTTAGATGCATGATCGAGTCATTAAGCAGAGATACCGAGTCTACTAACCACGAAAAGGTTGCATTAAGATCCACAATTTCCTGAGCCAATTTATGGCTTGTGTCATGAAGTGTCGAATTTTCCTCATTCAGTAGCATATCTGAGGAAGTCACAGCTGAATCCTGTCCCTTCAGCAGCATGACAGCTTGGTGATATTGCTCTCCAGTTTTGAATAACTCAACAACAGTGCTGTTTGTATTGTCTACTGCCATTGATAGCTCTTGGACACTGTCTTGTAAGGTATTTAGGTGGATGGCGACGTCCTCCACCGAAGGCTGCCGACCGAGGACAGTTGCGTTCACCGTGAACGAATCAGCGTGGCCATGTCTGTCCATCACACCCACCACACATAGATACTCGCCGGCTTTATCAAGGCTCGGATGCTTCCATGATACTTCCAGAAACGAAGATCCAATGCCTGAAGGGTGAACGTCACCTGCTACTGACGTCACATCCGCAGTGTCGGCTGATGCCCCGTCAAACGTTGTCACTTGAGCCACGTGTATGAGGTCTGGGCTGTTCGCTTCCTCGCGAGATATAGCGATAGAAAGCACGTGTACCGGGTCAGAGGTCACAACATCATCTATATCACATCGTAATGTCAGTATTGATGTTAACCGATCTACAATCAAGGAAGGTGTGCCCCTGAATGAAATACTGATAGGCCATGTGAGTGGCATTTTCGCTGTTGTCAAAGGTACCGATGGGGATGTTGTCGTTGAATAGATTGTTGCAAACATTGCTCGTGCTGCTGCAATTGGTAGTTGTGGTAGTGCCACCCGTGTCGCTGAAGACATAGTAATATTCTCTAGCGTCGCCAGTATTTCTCTCATTTCATTATGTGAATCGAGAAGCTTGTCTAGGTCAAGGCTGATATTGGATAGCCTGTCAATGATGTCTTCAAGTCTAGCATCTTGTTGCGCGTGAACATAAGCTTCATTGTTGGTTAGATTGACCAGAATTTGTGCCATCATGTTTTGATCTATGTCCTGACGCCTCAACGACTCATTCAAAGCCATGACAATGTAGAGCAACTCTTGCTTCTCAGACTCTAACGTACCTAATCGCTGTTCCATAGCAATGTTCTCAGAATGCGCCACACTGTAGTCCGCCTTAATTTTGTGAACTATTTGATTCAGTTCAGCTTGGTCTTTGGCGATATTTGTAATGTTACTCTCTAGCTGTTCCTCTAAAATGTCCAAGGAAGAAATAGACTGATTGAGAATAGAGACAGAGTTTGTAATCGGCAAAAGGGTTTCATTCAACCTCATTGTTTCCTTGCTTATATAAGCAAACTCATTTAAAAGGTTGAAGTTTTCACTCCTCATCTGGTCAGTGGATGAGTTCAACAACTTGCTTTGCTCATTTAACAGCAAGACAACATCATGATATTGCTGAGTGCATTCTGACAGATCTGATACTGTGCCATTCATTTCGTTCAAGGAAATCCACATATTTTCGAGGTTGACCTCTAGAATACCGAAATGAACAACAACATTATCTAACGAAGGATCTTTGCTCATGATGGTCATATTCACTGTGTAGATGCTCGTATGTCCGTGGTTATCCATTACATTCACATCACAGTAATACTCGCCGGCTTTATCAGCGGCCGGATCCTTCCATGCCACTTCCAGGAACGAGATCTGCGTGTCTGCGGAGTTAAGTTCTCCTGCCACCGACGTCACATCCGCAACGTTGGCAGCCACCCCGTCAAACATCGTCACTTGGGCTATGTCTACGAGGTTGGAGCTGTTTACCTCTTTGAATGATATTCCAATGGACAACACATTTGTGTTGTCAGGAATAGAGCCATCATCAGTTGCGCAGCGTAGGATCAGAGACTGGGTTAGATCCTCCAGAATCAAAGGCGGTGTTGCATTGAAGGTGACAGCCCATGACTGATCACAAAGAACAAATAAACCTAGTAAAAACGCCTTTGGATGCCAAGCATGCATTTTCTGTATATTTAGGAGAACAAATTCATGAATTCGAACTTCCACACAAAGACTGGACAACAATTTGACTATGCTCGTATAACGTCTGTTAAAAACTGACTACTGGTGTTAACTTGGGGCTGAATCGTATCTTTCATGTGATAAGATAAAGGGATATAGTGGGTAGCTTTGTCATCCAATGTTATAGGAATAGTTTCGTTGATAAAAAAAACAAAACAAAAAGCATTTATCACAATCGATACCATACTGCCAGTTTATTATTATTATTATTACTATTATTTTTTTTCTTTGTTCTCGCTCTTTTCCGATTGGCTCTTTGGCATTGGTTAGTACTTAATGATAATGATAAAATAATAATAACAACAACAGTAATAAATAAATGAATATTGATAATAATAATGCGGTATTTAAAGCCTCGTATCCGGGCTAATGCTCGCTCACGCGACTTCACAGTAGGCTTGGCCACTTTAAGACTTTCTCCACGCCCTAGGGTGCATACAGTGCCGCAGCCATTTACAGGCCCTGATCACTAGCATTCTGATTATATCTTCCACTGCCTACAGACAGATACCCATTTTACAGACGTGTGGACTGGAGAAAATGGTGATATTAAATTAGTTTTTTATACTGGGAAGCAGCTACACTATCATAGATGATAATGATGTTTTTATTATGTTACTTCCTTCCTTCACCAGCTACCACTCAAATATATTATTATATCTATCTATCTTAGTCTTAGGGAAGTAGGGTTCCTGGTGCCCCAGTAAGAGATCACCATTTGTGGTTTTATGTACAGATATGTCCTATCCTAAGTAGCCGTTCTGTCGTTTGCTGATATTGTTTGTCAAGTTATTTGGTACTTTGACATAACTGATAACGATGAAGATTATTACGCTTACTTGCGTGTGGTTTTCAGTGCTTGTTTCGTTATTCATCATTCTGGATCTGTGTATACATGTATATATAAATAAATGCGTGTTATGCACCAACCCTGAGATAAAGAACACATTTACCTAATTAAAATCAAAATTGGATGGTCTAAGCTTGCAAGTTAACCCTGCTTCCGTAGCTGCTTTAAGTATGAGAGCAAAACGTGCTAATAATATATCCTGGGCTACGTGATTCGACTCTCTGGACTTGCTTTCTCTGCTGTCATACCTAAGGACGCTCACTTGTCGACAGCCTAATATGGAAATTCAAGACTGGTCCCTGATATAGCCATAAATGTGCTGAAACACAAACAGACGGATCAGCCACCAAAAGGGTGAAAATATATCATAAGCCTCCCTTTCTTTGCCCGTGAATCTGTTCGTTCTCCATTACGTTTATAATGGTAACACTTGAGAACACTGCTGCAAGGTCGTAACCACCTCGTCAGTCTCTCTTCTTCCCCCTCTCCTTACCTCCCCTCCCCCCTCCCCACAACCCACCCCCACGGCACCCTCACCAGCCACATACACCCATATACAGCAAGAGTTTTGGACAAAATTCCAGCTCTGTTCGCTTCTATTTGGAAGGGATCCTAACAATAAACCCCTTCGGTGGACTTCAACTTCCGACTGTGCGGGCTTTCTAGAATGATAGTTAGTCTACGGTCCTGCGCTCCTGATGAAGAGCACCTAATTTTCCCTCTTCCAATGTACAGAAGTGACAGTGGCGGACCTAGAGGACGTTACCCCTCACCTTCCCTCATCTACATGCGCTTAAGGCAGGCTCATTTCAGTTGAGGAGTTAGAAGGAGAGAGAGAGAGAGAGTGAGTGAGAGAGAGAG
>JAWQUT010000672.1:197247-229454 GCA_033807755.1 Ellobium chinense
GAGAGAGAGAGAGAGAGAGAGAGAGAGAGAGAGAGAGAGAGAGTAAAATTCTCTTTGCTTTTTTTTTTTTAAACTTACTATATCCGCCTTTTGCGCTACATCTAGTAGCCTATCTTTGCTTCCGGGTTGATAAAAACTTCTACTTGACACTAGCCAAGTGCATCACTCCCACTTATAAGTGTAGGCAGAGGCTTAATAGACACATACTAGTTTAATTCTATAATCGCTTTATCAATCCATCAGTATGATCAAGTGATGATTTAATGATAACGTGGGTTTTCATGCGTCATCAATTCTCAGAATGATAATACATACAGTAATAATGAGGACATAGACAATACTTTCAGTTTTGTATAAGCGTTGTTACTACGTGTGCGGAATTAACTAAACTTTTACATAGGCAGCAGCAGCAGCAGCAAGAATAAGAATAATAAAAATAACCTAATAGCATATTTAATAGCTAAGTCATGTCTGATGTCACGAGCCCACTGAAGCCCACCAAAACCTTTCGATTCGGACATTCTTCTTTCTGCCAAATAATAGTGACAATGGAAGAAAACATTATTATCATTAGCAATAGTAATATTATTACTTTTTTTTTTTCATTAGCGTCTTTTGCAAAGATTTCAGTATTTTAGCCAGCTGTCAATGAATAAATAAGAGGATGAGTAAACGAAATTCGTGACTACAAATCGTTGAAGCTATTTTGTTTTGTAAATGGCTCAATATTTTTCACACACACACACACACAAAAAGCATGAATATCTTTATCGACTGCGTAGCCGAACCAAATTTTTAGTTTTCAATCTGAGTATATGAAACGATGTAAGTAATGGGAAGTGAGAAAATTACTCTTTTTGCAGCCTTACTGTAAGTATACTATAGGCCTATCTAATGTGAGAGGTCCACCGGGTCATCTCTCTATTAATTGATTATCCGTATGTTTACAGTGTGTTCTTCAGCTCATATGTGTCGGAGGAGACATTCATCTCCCCCCCCCCCCCCCCCCNCCCCCCTTTCCGCTGTCATAAATTTGAGGGTGGATTTGTACATTTTTAGAGCGATTTTAGATTTTTCTCAAGTTATGCAAACTTTGGAATGCAGAAAAGAAGGAGAAATCTGTACACGTTCAATGTATTTTTAAAAGGGATTTTGAAATTTAAGAAGCGAAGTGCTCAAAACCGTGCAGTCTGAAGAAAACTCTGTGTTTATCCATTTGATCGTCTCTCGCTCTTCCTTTTGATCTCTTTGCTCTATAGACCTAACGATATGAAGGAACTAAAAATAATTGTGCTCACCATACACTAAGTGAATCGGGTAGCATGGTAATTTAGCCGTAATGTATCTATGCATTAGAAGGAAATCGCAGCAAAAATAAAACAAACAACAAAATCGTGATTAGCTTATTCGAAGACATGGGCGGTTTTAAGGTTCATGCATAAATATATTAAAAACCTCCTTGGATTCATGGAGTCTTCGGCCGGAGAAAGGTGCAATCCCTCCTCCCCTCCCCCCCCTCCCCACACACACACACATACCTCACATGCTCGATTCATATTTTCGATTTAATTCCANGAGCGAAAGGCCCGCAATCAAATAACTGTGGGAACTATCAGTATATGGACTCTTCGCTGGATCCTGGATCGGGGAACGGAGCATCTTTGGGGTTGCCCGGAGTGTGGTGATGTTGCAAACCCTGAACAATGAACAATGAACAATATTGGATTCATGGAGTCTTCGGCCGGAGACAGGTGCAATCCCTCCTCCCCTCCCCCCCCTCCCCACACACACACACATACCTCACATGCTCGATTCATATTTTCGATTTAATTCCACAAAATAAGGGCCCTGCATGACTGAGAGCCCAGCGGTACCACACGACGACCTCTTTTATGGCAAACTCTGCCCAGCATCAGGTTGTTTTAAAACTATCTCTGGCTTTCTCTTTTCTTTCTCATCTTTTTCTTCCCATAAACATTAATTTTTTTTCGTTCTCCAATACAGGGTTCCTTGAAGGGCGCAGCACTGGACTATGGTCACTTTAGCCCATCGGTCCATTTACTCCAAAATTATAGCCATGGCATAGATTTTATCACCACTGGGTTGAAGGAAGGCTGCATCATCCTACAAACCATATTAAAGCATACGACACCCTATTATTCCAATAAAACAGTCTTTTAAGGTTGTGCCAGCGCCAGACAACCCACAGGGTACATTATCCAAAGTCCCACTTGTTACGCCCACTGGGCGCGTGGCGGCCATATGCTTACGTCAGATACGTCTAGCGACATAGCCAGGCTGTCTAGCCAGTACTCTGAGGACGGGTGATAGTATATTATTGGTATGAATGTTTTAATTCCTCTGTGAACTGTAGATATGTCAAACAAAATCTTGCTGAGGCAATAAAAATGCAGAAAACTTTTTTCTCGCTTACACTATCAAACTTTACGTTTGAATTTGGATGACCAGAACCTTAATTAAATGCGGAATAATACATTGTCAGACAGATGTGTCTGTAGCTGCTGGAACTTAAGTGATGTCATCGTTTTTGCCCGAGGAAGGGGAATACTTCTGGACGCAAGGGCCAAACCCGGTTACTCTAGCTCTTCTTATTGCTTCATATTACATACGCGCACGGTAAGAGAACGATGCTCTTTCTTCGCAAAATTGACTCGGTGGGCACCACAGATAATTTTTAGAGAGAGAAAGTACTGAAAAATGGAAAATTATTTTTGATGTGCGTGTGTTCCTTTAAAGCAATTTGCAAGCGACAATAACAAATGAACAAACAGTAATAACGGATGAAATGACTTGCCACAGCTCTGCCATTCAGCATAGTTGGAAAGACTTGTTTATCGTTACAGATTAGATTTAAGAAGTTTCGAGATCTAGACTTTACTACAGCTACACGTCCCAGAGATCAGCCAAGAAAATAACGAACATTGTGTAATACGAAGAGATAGTCTAGTAGGAAGTGACGTCATACCCGCAAGCACTTCCTTTTATGGCACAGATTTCCTGGTTTTTGTGAACAAGCTTTGTGATTCTAATACCAGCGAACAGGACACTGTCACCTGCTTGTTTTGTAGCGTTATCAAGATCACATCTCTGACGTGACGCAAGATACACAATAACTTCTTTCTCTGAGGCACGGTAAGTATATTTTTCCGGATTTTATGCGGGTGAGTCATGCATTTTATCCTGGGAGTGAGGTGAGGGGGCTGGGGTTCTTGTCGACATGGCCATCCAGTGGGCATGAAAATGAGAACTGAGCTCAGTAGTGTTGAAAGTGTGTAGTGAATCAGTAGAGGGTCTGTGGTTTGTAGCAGGGGATAATTTCCCAAAAGCATTAGACCTGTTAACTCTTACAGTGAGTGGAGTGGATAAAATGAAAGCTACACATTAACATTAAAATTTAAATCCATTAATTATGTGGTAGAACCGTAGACAGACTAGTCTAGACTAGACTAGACTAATAGGTAGAGTCTAGAAATAAATTGTTCAGTCCTGAAAACTACAGTTAACATACCACGAGATAAACATCCTTCAGCTTACAAACACCTATCAAATTTTATTGTCCTGCTGTTTATTCTCATCATTTGCCATCTTAAAAAGCCATGGTTGTGATTGTGCAAGTATGATGAGGGGTAGTCAAAATGGTATCATTTGACATGAGTGCAGTTGGTCAGAATTTATAATGAAAAAAGATAGACTAGGTTTTTGTTAAGCTGGAGATCTTTGCACTGCATTTACTCATAGCACTATTTGGCCACGAGTGAGGATCACTGTCTATGCTCAGCTTACAGAAAAAATGAATTCACTCCACCTTGTCCACCTCTGTAGTGTTAACCATATTAAATATACACTGGCTACAGCTTTCTAATATTTGTAGATTGTAATGTTTGATGTCTTATATGCCTTTTGCTGCCCATGAATTGCAGGACTCAAGAACATAGAAATCAGCATGTCTTTTCAAAATATGGATCGGGACTTTGGTCAGATGCGTGTCCAGAAAGTTCCTCCAGGGACAGCACCTAAGCCGTACACACAAGCACCACAGCCATTTAGACCAGGTAAGTCATGGTACTGCCTTAGCATGGATGAAGAAGGGTAATTTTAGTTTAGATGTCAAACAAACATGATTATTATGTAGCATGAAGAATGCTTCATTTTAACTTTAAGTTGATTATTGGAAATTGCAGTTTGTTGAATAGTGTTACTGGCAACAGATTATTACTAAGTCTTAAGATGGGAACAATCATACTTTGTTCCCATGTAGATTTCAGTGACTCTTGTATCAAGTTGCTTTGTTGAATTTCTTTTTGTGGCACATTATATTTTTGAGATCTGTATATAGTAGTGCTTATTTATATTATTACGTTAATTGTGTTTTTATGTCTGTGATATCAAGTAGTTTTTGCGGGAGATTGTTTGAAGTGTGTAATTGAAAACTGTTTATTTTGCATTGCTTTTGCTTTTATTAACTGTTTATTTTGTGCTGCTTTTGCTTTTATTAATTATATCCAATGTAACCACTGTACCAAGCAGGTGCTCATGCTAATGATATCAGTAAGATCACTAACCTTCAGATTTGTTGGATTTTGCAGGTGGTCAAAGTTATCGATCTGTTAATGTAGAACATTACTCAGGTGACATGGGTGGGTATCCTCCCCCTCCCCCACCAGAGACCACCCACAAGGGGTATGGATACGATCCTGATGACGATTTCCCCCCACCTCCCCCTCCTGCCCCTCCCCAAGCTTATGCAGAAGATGATAGCCATACATATGGGAACATATACAGTGGTGAGGCACGTTACATGAGGACTGAGGATTACCGACCACAGGACTACAACTCGGCATCTCCTCGGTCCAAGTCTAGGCCAAATGACAGTGGGGCAGGTGAATCATTAATATTTTCCTTATTTTAACACAAATCTGTTCTAGTCTTTGTTCTGTTGATGGGACATATCCCAGAATGGTATAGCACGGTTGAGTTAACAATGCTTGCGTTGAAATACTTTGCTGTTGATTTAACGCTTCTGTTGAATACCTCCTAACTTCTGTTGAGTTTCTGCGTGCCCCTTGGTTACAATTATCATAGTTTTTTATAATCCTGCTTAAGCATCCCATCTGTCTGAATTCTTACAGGTTCACAGTATCCAGGAGCCACAACCTACCCAGCAGAATCCAATTATGCCAACATTCAGATCAACATTGCCCCACCCACACCTACGAACAAGGAGTTTGGATATGGGGAAGCTCGGTATGAACAAATAGGTAAGCTTATATATACAGGGTCCTATATTCCTTTCGCACATTCTCTTTGTCTCAGATCCCAGTCAGTCTAGGTTCATGCCGCACCCGTAACATAGGTGTGGAGAGTCTTTATATGAACAAGTGGATAGGCCTATATAGGCTCCATTGAATATCCTCCTTCTTCTCGAAGGTCCCAGTGTTCCAGCTTATGCCCTGCCCCTCTCATAGGGAGAGCTGCTCAAAAAGACTTTAATGAAAATGGAACTCGTAAGATCTTGATCACAGAGGTTAAATATGCTACTACTAGTCAATTAGATCAGGATGCTCAGCCTTTTCAGAAGGGGTGGTCATATGGTTCATAATGCTTTGTACTGGACAGTGCAAAGTGGCTTATAACCTGAAGTAACTTTGTAAGCCATGGTATCGTGTATCAGTATAACTTTGTGGCATATGCTGATTTGGGTCTAATTTATATGCAAATCTCACGTGCTCCAATGTCTCATCTACAGTGGAGCGAGCGCACTCAGTACGTATACACTTAGTACGTAAACATGGATATTGAGTACAGTATTTTAGGTCCTGACTTTTTTTCTTCCGTAAGGGTATGTGCTTGGTTAATGTTGATACATATTTCTGTTTATAAGTACACATTTGGTGGGTCCCAAGGTGTACACATTATCCATACTCCATAGTACTTTTTAATAGTTTCTGGTCCCTTGCCGAACCATATTTTGGCCAGCTGGCCAGTAGTTAGGCACCCTGGCAGGAAGCTCATATAAGTCAAAGTTTGTGACAGGGCAGACCAGCCGTCGGCCAAGTTATCAGTGATGTTTAATTATAGTGGAAACTCAATACTACATACTTCAATAATAAGAATGCCTCAGCATTGTGTAAGAGTTTCGCCTGCATTGATTCATTATCCCACCATTTTAAAATTTGGTGGGTTTTGATTGTAAGTACACCTCAGTAACTGAGTATACTTTATCCAGGTACTAATGTATACTTATAATGGAAGTTTGAACAGATCACATGTATTCATTCATTCTGGACAGATTTCTTAATGGACACACTCAGCATGTAAACCCCCTCCATCTCCACCCTTGCAGAGGAGTGGCAGTACATAGTCTTGTAATAATATTCTAACTTTAGCTGCTTGGCAGTTAACAGGGAAGGGAAAATGCTGAAAATGTTCAAAAACTGAAAATCAGATCTGAAACAAAAGGACATTCTAACAAGAAAAAAAACTGAATAAATAATGACAAAGCATCTTCCATATTGCCCACCAAAGACCCTTATGTTGATCTTGGTTTCTGAAAATTTTGTCATCTGTTACTGCCATCTCTGAGGTAATGATTTTGTCTTTAACCTCAAGTTTGACCTGCTTTACCAGTTTTCTTGTTTTTTTCAGCACCAAGGAGCACCAGCTCCAGTGACTCCTATAGGGTTGGTGGTGGTCAGGTGGCCCGATCAACTGCAGGCGAAAGACCTATTCCAGGCCCTATGGTTCCTCCGAAGAGTCAGGTAGGAATGTGATTAGCTGCAGTCGTTACAAGAATATACTGTTTGTTTGGAATTTATTGTGGTATTTGTGCAATGCTCAGTCATTGTCTGGGTGCTCATTAATGTATTTATTGTTATGTTTTCCTTTTTCTATGTCCTCTTTTAATCTTACTGTGTTAAAGTAGCATTATTTAGATGGAAGATTGTAACTGAATCAGATCTAGTGACATTTATGCACTAACCTGCAAACTGGAACTGTCTTTATGCAAATTAGTGCTTTCTTCTTTGAGCAACTATTTTTTTTGGTTTTTTTTGTTTTCCTCTGCCTTCTGTTTGTTTTAGAATCCTTTAACTGTAAGACTATATCAAATACCTTGGTGTTTGTGCAGTGTTCTGCCATCAGTCTTGTTTCTTTCAATGTACCTTTGTGTTGCCATGTGTAGTCTGGTAAATAAACTTGCCACGATTACTGTTTTTACTTTCAACTGTACATAAACTTCCAGGCCATTGAAATTCTGCATTTTTAGCAATCTTTGGTCATTTTTTTCGAAATAGGCGTTATGGGGGCAGAAGAGGAATGGTATGAATGCTACCCTAATGTGAGGTCGGCTTAAGTCATGAGCCATGGTCGCTAGGGCCATTACACTGTTTGTCATAGTGATTAAGGAAGCAGAACTGAAACAAGCACAAGCTTGGAAAGGAATGAGTTAGCTTCGATCTTTGCTATTGGAACTGTGAAAAGCTAGGATGCCACTCTCCTGAGAATTTGAAGTACCGGTAAAAAAATGTTGTCTTCCAGAGAAGATTATCTGTCATCAGTCCAAGAAACTACATTAAAGGAAATGTCATAATTTAAGAATTTTTCCTGCTAATTTGTTTCTTTCTTGTTCAAAATCAATTGACTTTGACATTTATTTTTTTTTAAGTGTGTATTTTTGCAGTTATTAGTAGATATGTGATATCAAAATGATCAAGTCTGTGTGGTGACACAGAAAAGTTTATGAAAAGTGAGTGGCATATCCAGGAAACATTTGAAATGATCCAGCTTTCCAAACCGAGGCGTTGGCCCAGTATAATGCTTGGACAGGATTGACAGTTGTATAGATTCACTTGTGGCCTTGGTTTCCCTTCCCAGACTCAGCACTCAGCTCTTTCTTTACAGACTATTAGCAGCACCCCAGCTGCTGTTCCAGCATCGCAGAGCAAACTTGAGAAGGAAGCGGAGGTAGATGCTTTGACAGATCTTTTGGTGAAGAACATGACTTCTGCCTCTGAAGACAAGGATTATTGGGGTGAGTAGGACAAAGTCCATAGTTTCGTTGTGAGACTTGGCAAAAGGTGTATGTGTGTGCATGGGTATGTGTGAGCTTGCTTACGTGTGTGTCATGATGTAGTGATGCCAATTTTTAGGCCAGCACTCATGTATACTTATGTTAGCTATGTGGAATCTGTAATTGTAGATATTCCTACATTTCTTAAGCTGCTCTTTTAGCATTGGCAACCAAGGAAGAGTTGAAGAAATTTTGTCTATATTTATATCTGAATATATTGAATGGCTTGCTTCTATTTGCATATATTGTTGAAATATTATTGCCACACTGAGGTTTTAGAGTGTTTCCTGGATATGCCACTCCCTGCAAAGTGATTGATGCTATCAGGATAGCCCAGAATCCACATGTGGTTATGTGGATGAATGTGTGCAGGATGGCAGGCTTGGATGCATGCTCAGCATTACTCACCTCTTCTCACTCGGAGATTCCCCTTTCTTGTTACAGGAATGTGCGGACGATGCGGCAATGCTGTGTCAGGCAGTACCAATGCTTGCTCAGCCTTGGACAATGTGTACCACATTGGCTGCTTCACCTGTGTTGGCTGCAGTAAGTAAGCTTTGGTACTCTGATTTGCTTTACAGTAGTTAATATTCTGTTACTGCATCCCTGAATGGTTGACCATTCCTAGGAGACAAAGCACTTTTCCAGTGTTGTTGATGATGAGGTTAAACTGCCTAGAAAACCCACTCTATTTTATTTTGTTGCGGGAGGGTAAAAATAAATCCACTGTCCGCTATACTAAGATTTCTAGGTATCATCCGTGACTGAGCATAGGATGTATTGCATTTCGGCAGCAGCAATATGTTGTGCTGATGTGAGGCAATCTGACTTTGTAACTACAATGGCAAAAATGGAATAAAGCAAGGTGTTGTGTTGTTGTGGCAACAAGATGTTAATCAAACCCTTCTATGATAATGTACATGAAGATATACCTGGAAGTTATTCTTTTCAGTGTATAATCCAGTTGCATTCACTCATGGCTGGAATTACCATCTATGTTTTATCTAAATATTGATTACTCATATCTATCTTCCTCGATAACTAAGAATGACCCACTGTACATTCCAAATTACATGTATAAGCCAGTGCTTTGCTGCAGCATCGTAAGTTTTCTTAGGATATGTGAATTATGAAAGTATTACACAGGTTCATGTGCCGTCCTGGAATTTCAGAAGCTCCTAGAATTCTCTTGGAATTTGCTTTGGAGACAATTTTTTCTGGAAATGTCCTTAAATTTGTAATTGCCACCTAGAATTTCCTTGCAAATTGATTCTTTCAAATATGCATTTTCTTATGGCAGAGATGGCCAACATAACAACAAAAATTGTTTCAGATGCGTGCCAGTATGCTTTTTGAAAAACATTGAAATTTCTTGGAATTTCTTGTGGTATTCTTGGAACATGAACCCTCATCATGGCAAGCTGCCAAAGTGACATGCCATATCAAATGAAAGTGAAGGATATGCTTTTGGGTCAACCGGAACATGAAAGTTGGATATTTGTGTTTAGGCATGACTATTTTTACTGTGAATCTTACCAGGTATCCCACTGCAAGGCAAGTCATTTTTCGCCATGGAAACAAAGCCATATTGTGAGGCATGCTATGTGGTAAGTTAATCTTTCTGGTGTTCTCAACTTTCGGTCTAGGTGGTTTCTTGCCTATCACTTTCTCATGTATTGAAATGTCTTTATTTGCATCTGTCTTGTAATCTTTTAGTTGTATAGTAAGAACAATATTTTGGACAGTTTGCCATCGTTAAACTGCTGCCCTTGCAAAGTCAGCTCACTCTGAAATAAAGAATGGAAGTACTTTTGTTCACATATTATAGCCAAACTCCTCAGTATCAAGAGGTGTTCTCACACAAGCATTCTTCGGTGAATGCTTAGGCTTTAACCTTGAGTTCTTCAGTCCAGCATATAGCACTGACGCACTGCCTCGTGCTCCAAAGCATACTATATGCCACATTCTGAGAATGATTTGAAATTAGAAAAGCCACAGTAAAATTGCGAAGTTTTTTTTTTTGTTTGTTTGTTTTTAGAGTTAAGAAGAACATTTTTATAATACATTATTGTTACCCATTTACAAACCAAATAATGAAGAGGTTGTTTTCTGGAGATATAAAATCCTGTAAGTATCTCCTTAGGAAGAGATAGCAAAAGGGGAACAGAGAGAGATGCCAAAATGTACCCACCTTGCAAGTATCCTTTGGGATTGGTCTTTCTCTCATCTTTGTATGGTTTAAACATCCGACCTATTGCTATGTCCTCAAGTTAATATTGTTTTATATTTGTCTGATTTCAGAATACCCTGGAACGGTGCTCAGTATGCTCCAAACCAATCACTGACCGAGTAAGGGACAGAGTATTTTCTTTTGCTTTATAATTACGATTTTGTATTGCTATATGGGTCATCCCATGGAATGTATTCAGTCAGTTATCTGTAAAGTTTTATTCTATGAAGTGTTGGCTGCTTTCCATTTGTTTGAATGAATGTTTCAGTAGCAACAAGTCTATGTGAAAATGCACTGGTGTCACTTCAGTGTAAGCTGGCTATTGGAGTTACAGTGCCAGTGGAATGACCGATGTAGTTAGTATCACAGCTACAAGGAAATGCAAGATGCAGTAACCAGATTTCAGTGGCATGGCTTTGGTCTCATGTTTTTGACAATATTAAATGAGGCGGAATAATTTCAAAAACTACTCAGTAAGACCAAGACAGTGTGGGCCTCTATTGTCAGTTGTCACATTTTTAATCATATAAGCTCTTGAGTGTCAGAGGATAACCAGTGGGAAGGCTTTTTCATTGAATTCAGTAGTATAATTTCTCTTCAAATGTACTGGTCTGATGATAGTTCTCTGCTCTAGACCATACTTTTCTGAATTAGCCTATTGAGTGTGTGAAATTCTTTTCCAGCTGTTGCGAGCCACTGGAAAGCCATATCACCCCGACTGCTTCACCTGTGTGGTGTGTGGGAAGTCTCTGGATGGAATCCCCTTTACTGTTGATGCTACCAACCAGATCCACTGCATAGAGGACTTCCACAAGTAAGTTTTTTTTATCCTTCATGCTGAAGAGCTCAACACAGATACTGATGCCCAGCCTTTTCAGAAAAGAGGGAATAGGGGATGGCTATTTTGTACTTTAGACATCTTGTAAAGGCCATGTCTTAAATGTGGTTCCATGTTTTATTATCATGCTTAGCTGTGAGCAATACAAAGCACTGTGTAGCGACTTTACAGGCCATGTTTTATTCTCTTGGTAGGCCACATAATGGCCCATGGGCTAGTAATTGGGCACACCTTTTGTAGAATCAGGGTCTGTATATGTAGACTTGGAAATCATGAGAAGTCTTGAAAACGGGATTTAAGACTCGAATAGCACCACTTTTTCATTATTTGGTCATGCGTGAGAAGTCTTGAATTTTGTGAACTGTAGATTGGGATCTTGCGTAACCATTGAAATACCAGCTGATCTCGTCTCAGACCTAAAAACTGAACCCACAAACTTCAAACTTCAGAAGGACGAGTTGCACAGCAATGCTGCGCCTGTTCCTTTATTGTCCGTTAATGTCCCTTTCCTCTTGTCTAAACCCTCTGCAGGAAATTTGCTCCACGCTGCTGTGTGTGTCAGCGTCCCATCATGCCTGACCCAGGCCAGGATGAGACGGTGAGAATAGTGGCCCTGGATAAGTCTTTCCATGTTGACTGCTACCGCTGTGAGGTATGATTAAGTAGATTGTCTTGTAAGATGTAAATGTTGGAGATGATATTAGTGGAGTAATTATTTGTTACGTCTTGACAACTTAAGGCGATGTATTCATGCCTTTACAGGAATGCCATCTTTCTTAGAATCCTCTTAATTCCAGGAATATTTCTTGCCAGGTAGACTATTTGATATCGATCTGAGATACAACTGAGAGAAAAATGATTGGTATTCAATATAGTGAAAATCGATCCATGACGTTGTTGTTTGGTCTGATATCTGAAGAACTGAAACTGAAAAATGAACACTTGATCCTACCATTTTATGTGTCTGAAAAGTCTTATTTCTCAATCTCATCAGGACTGTGACATGCAGCTGAGCTCCGAGGCTGAGGGTCGTGGCTGCTACCCACTCGATGATCACATCCTGTGTAAGAACTGCAATGCCAAGAGAATACAAGCTCTGACTACCAAAATGTCGACGGAGCTGTAAAAGACTGGACAAGTTGTTGAAGTTTGTCTCCCGACCAAAACAAAACGTTACTGGAGTTTCTTCAGTTGTTGATGTTGCTGTGAAAACTGTTTGATGCCTTGAAAGTTTTGTGCTTGGAAACTATTTCCGAAATGTTACAAAAGCTTGGATCAGTAACCAGGAAAATGCTATGCTTTGATTCAGTGCGACATTATGTAAGGGAAACCATTTAGAGTATGTATTACTTTCTTAGTGAAAGATATGAATTGATCTTATAAATTCTGGCATTCAGGTGTATGACAATATGGCTTATGATGATGGCTGTTTTAAGTATAGGCCAAATGTTACAATTTTGTAACACATATAGACATATTTCTCTGCACACCTTTACTGTCTGGCATTTGAGACACAGAACAAATCCTATCAATTTTGTCCACAAAAAGCCGATGGCATCTTCACTTTTTTGTTTCTTTTTCTGGAAATGTGAAGATGTCTATTTTTGTTCTTTTCCAGGAACTGTAGAGAGGTTTCCATGAAATTTGTGATATCTTAAATTTTTTTTTTAACATTCAGCAAGACTACAAAAGAAGAAATGCCTCTAGGAGAAGTGAATGATGATGATAATCTTGTGGCCATGACTTGGTGGAAATTTGAAATGCATAATAGTAACCATTATGTGCAATGACATGAAGCATTGCTTTATCGAGATCTAGACCTGCCAGTGTTTGGTGTTTGATCTGGTGTTATGAATGAGTGCTTTTTAATTTGAAATGCTTTTTCAAGATCTGGAGCTCTTTGTAGTGCTACAGTGGGTTTTGCTTATAGGCCAGATGTTAATAGTCAAAAGCTGCATCATTATCAAGTCACCCAACAAAGAAATAACATTTTCAGAACTTGTAAATAATTCCTACTTCAGAGTCTTGAACTTCCAAAATATAATGTGGGCTCAGCATGATTGTGTTTTTTTGTCTGCAGAATAATGCTTTAGCTTCTACAGCTTGGCTGCAAGTGTCGTTAAATGATAACAAGATCTTGAGATGTGGTTCACCTTTTGCTGTTGTTTAATTGTGTGGCGATCTAGGAAAACCTTTTAGAAGTCACAGATGAAGTTTTGTGCTAGGTGCAAAACAATGTAATTTTTGTGTTCAAGATTAAAATAGAATCTTTTTTTTTCACTATCATTCAGGAACACTATATCCAACTCCTCTAGAGGTTTGATTTTATGATTCTGCATACAAATGTGTTAAATGAATTATTTTCTGTGTGTATCAAAATGCATTTATGAGTTGGTCACTCGCTTTAAGGGCATTTTATTCAGTTTTAAAAGGCATCACTTTTTGAATTTAAAACATGCTTGTCTCAACTTTATACAGATACAAGCTTGAAATAAATTGTATACTTTTAGAAATAAGTGAGGAATCCAGACATAATATTATCTAAATTTTGAAAATTTGAACATTGTGAAGGGTTTTCCTGGAGCACCACACATTTGCCATCTTACTGCTGTGTAACATTAAAATACCATATGATGCTGAAACTGGATATGGTCAGTGTGACTGCACATCACAATTACAAAGTAACTAACTGACGTGCTGTTGAATATTTGAAAACGGTGTGACTATCATCCACATTTATATGTGTTTGACAGCTCAAGTAGATTGGGAAGTAGATATTTTGTTGAAAATTTCCATCACTTTTCAGGATCTGTAAGCTTGTTGAAGAAACTGGACAATTATAACTTATTATAAGTCAAACAAAATATACATTTTAATTTTTTTCATTTAATTATTTTGCAGCGACAGTGATAAAATTGGGCTCAGGGATAACATTGTGTCTGTGACTATGGATCAAAGGATGTTTGTTACTTTAGTAGTATTATTTTAAGTGTTCAATGCAAGTTTCACATAAACAATTGAAACAAGGAAACTGGAATGAAGAAGTTTTGAGATGCTCAAAATAAGCTCAGAGTGGGAAGTGGAGAACTATTATTCAGTGAGCAACTAAGTTAAATTGTACATCGGACTATTGATAGGAACAGATAGTATCAAACTAAGTTCTTATTTCTGTACAAGAGCCATTCCTAAGGGTAACAATAATTTTGCACAAGGGTATTAGATTGTTGTCTCAATGTCGTTTGTTGACAGTTTAAGAAATGCGGGCATGGATGATAGAGCCATTAATATGCTAGTGATAAATATGATGTATTTATGAATATATATATATATATTTCAACTCTAAACAGTATTAGAACTACTCATAATAATAAATTGCTTCATACTTCATATTATCTTGTAGACTTGACTGTTGTACTATCTTGAAACAAAATTGTATGTCCAGTTTCTTACATATGGGACTTAAGACATTGTTTGTTGAAAGTACACAACTTGATATAATCTTAACACTCTTATGAGAGATAAAGGCCAATATTCAAGAAGACCTTGTATGTTTGTCATAATTATATTATTGCTTCCGTCAATGGTCTGTAAATATGTGCATAGCTTTCTTGTTGCTGATTTAGTGGATAGGTTTCATGTCATATTTTCAAAATGTTTCATGCCGAAGTGGAACCAGCTCAGATGTGTGTGACCACTGAAAAGTGCTCTTTCTGAGATTTCATGGAAAATTTAAAGTTTCTATCCATGGTCTGGTTCCATTTCCGTGAAGAACATGAAGAGCGCTATTTTGGCTCTGCCTTTGTTGTTGCTGCTATTTCTCAGACACACCAGTTTCAGACAGCATCCAGATTTTGCTCATTGATATTGTCTAATAGTTAGCAATGAGGACCTCAGATGACCATGTTTCAAATTTTGTGGCAAAATTATTTATGTATAAGCTTTGCAAAATTGTGATGTATTTGTTGGGAAAAATGGTGACATTTGCAAAGCAGATTGGATTTTGAACTTAAAATTTAAAGAACTAGCTGCTACATCCTTTTAATTTAGGTTTCATGGGGTTAAAGATCTTAGTGTATGCTGCATTTATTATAATGGATATCATATCTGATTAGTGTCAAGCAGTGCTCTAGTTTAGCTTCCTTTTCTGAAGTTTTAAGAGATCAGGGGTCTGCTTTTGTTGTAGCTTTAAGAAATGTATAATTAAGCCTCGAAATGGTGGATGGTTCAGGTTCCTCAATGCAGTTTAAAGTGTAAAAAGCATTAAAGATCATGGTAACGGAATGTTTTAAATTGGAAGTATCTTCTGACATTATTTATTTATGTGGTATGTATTAATATCTGATATTGTATGCATATACATTTTGCTTTTCTTGCTGAAACTTAATATGTGCTCGGCTATTCTCATTGACACTTAGATAATATGCTCCACATTAACGATCTGACCAAGAACAGTATACCGCGTACGTAATCATATTCTGTACATAAGGTACTCATTTATAACCAAGATCATTGTTTGATGACTTTGCTTTGTTTAGTACAGCTCATTATATCTGCATTTAACAAAATAAAATCATGTTTTCTTAAATCACCATAGAATATTACCATAAACTCAGTTTGGGAATATGTGATTTGAACAAGTTTCCTGGACTTAGTACATATTACTACTGCTCTGAAACTAGACAGCCAGTTACTGAAACAAGAGCTCATATTATTGATATGAGTACCCCACATCTCCCTCCCTTTCTCAAATTAATGTTCTGTTGATGCAAATTATAATGTGGAAAAAAGTTATGGTTAATCCGAACCTTTGGGTTCCTGTGTATTTGTTCAGATTATTGAATATGCTGGATTATTGGATCAAGCCATTTACGAAATAGGAAAAGAGAAAAGTAAGAGCCATTTATTCCAATGATAGCTGGACAGGTAAGAGACAATATTCCAACAAAATCTGTTCGGGCTGTGTCACAGTTATCAAATGAATGAATAAATGACCACTAGAAGGGCACTGGGCAAAGAGGTAAAGAAGGAAACAAAGAGGGGTCTATGTTGTTTTTTTTTTTTTACATGATTGGAATTGGGGCTGACTCACATATGCCATAAAGTAAACAAGACCAGATGATGTCACTGGTTGGGCAGGATTGACTAGCCAGCATTAACTCAACACAGACACGTAATCAAACAGTAGTTGTCATGATTTTTGTTAGGATTATTGAAGCGTCATACAACAAAGTATATGCACAGGCTATCCCAGTTCAGAGTTGGAAGCATGAATTTCCGGATTATTAATGACAGTGAAAAAAAAAATGCATTTCTGCATAATGCGTTCGGTTAAGCAAAGTTTCTGAAAGTCCATGTTTGAGACACGACTGTATAGAGAAATTTTCGGTAACCGTCTGCCTGTGCTTGTTTTTTAGGTTCATATTGGTACATTACAGGCACTATCATCTCAAATACCACCCTAATGCTCTGCACTGTTATAAATTTATGTGATAAGAGTGCTTTTGTTTGTTCTGTCACAATCGAAATGTCTTAGTTGGCTTTGTCTTTGTGTTGCCTCCAAAGTGGTTCAGTGGTCTCTTTATAACTTCACCAAGATGATTTACCCAAAGCAAAGGAAGAAGTTTGTGCCAAAACCTGACAATGTCAAGAATGTTAGTAGCAATTTGTTCAGGGTTCCACAAGATTTCTTGTGTGCTTTTTAGAAAAAGAAAATGTTAAAGAAGTATGAAGGAGAGAATTAGATCACTGAGTTAGACCCATTTAAATCAAAATCTTGTCATGATAATGCTATTTGTTCTTAAAATATAGTATAATAAAAAAAATATAATAATGCTAGTGATGCCGTTTACGTCTCATATCTAGGCTACTACCAGCTCATGCAACTTCAAGCTGTTATTAACTCAAATTGCTTGATCATCCTTGGATTTTCTCAGCTCCATATGGAGCATACAGTGCCACTGCTGTTAACAAGGACAGATCACTAGCATTCTGACAGTATCTACTGCTGCCTACAGTCAACACTCACTTTTGCAGACAGTGAATTTACTAAGGCAATGTTGGTCTCTGTGTACATGATGCTCAGTAGTTAGGTAGGGCGAGGGATGTAGTTTTGCATTGCTTAGTCTAGGTGGCTGTGACAATCAGATTCTTTTCTTTTTCACATCATGCTTCCAGGCCGCCCCTTCTAATAGCCTGTGTGTGCAAATGTTTGAAAACCTTTGTATATTCCAACAGAACAGTTGCAACTACATCTCCTGTTAATGACCCCCTTTATTTTATGACATAGAGCATGAAATATGTAATAGATTTTTCATAGTTATTGTAGTCATTCTCTTGAAGAATAAGAGAGCGCTTGTTTTTTAAACCACATTAATTAACAGTAGTATAAGGCCATTGTCCAGTGCTAAACAAACACGGAATTGTAGAACTAACATACAACCATGTGATTGGCATCGGACAGTGGCAATAGGTGTGCATGGTTTGTGTTAACATATTGTGTTAACTGCAGTAAACACCACTGATGTTTTGGGAGTTCCCTGTGGTTACCGCGGTGCATTAGCTAATGTAAAGATTATGCATAAGAACCATTTGTTCTTATTTATTATGAGAGAGTGCTGCTGCATAAGCTATGACAGAATTATTAGGATATAAAACCTAAAGAAAAATATTTTAAAAATCCGTGAATAAGTTGTGTATGCCCAGCCAGTAGTTTAGTTAGCAAGTAACGAAAACTTATTTCATGATTGTTAGGCATTGCTTTTTAAATGGTGCTTGGCTTACTAATTTTTCCCTTATGTATTAACATGTTTGAATATATATATGATGATAATAATCCTGCCTTTTGTGGGTGTTGCATAATACTATGGGTGTCCTTTCATTTCTGCTTTCAGATATCAATGCATATCACAGCATCATAAAATGTCACTATATGTAATATCTTTCACTAACCATAGTACAGTGGAACTTGCTGAGTCTGTTCTTGACAAGCTACCCTGATTATGCAGGTGTCCTGATTGGGTGGACATGTCCAGTAATGTGATTATCTCTTTTTCGTAACCAGATACAGTCTGGAAAATTCCATAAACTAGCGGAGTCCTTGAGACAGTGTACAGAAAGTAGACATTCACATTTACTGAAGCTGGAAAACTGATTTTTGACTACTGTTGTGGATTGCAACAGAGTGTGTTTATTCCTGATATCTCATGGGAAAGTTCTGAAAATCTCTTGAAAAATAAATTTAGATTTGGAGTACTCAATCATGATTACATGATAAAATCTGTTAATATTGTTTTTGTTAGGGAGATTTTGGTCCACATGGCTTACTTTTTTAAGCTTCAAAACAAATAACAGAAGGAAGAACCAGGCCACTCTTACATGAACAAACAGTGGTGCCTGTCTGAATTCCGTAGGGTCCACTGTACTGGCTCTTTGCTTGTATATGGTAAGAGGTGTAAATATTGATACTTGAATTACAATGCAGCTATTGTGAAGCTTGTGTTCTTTGCTCCTGGTGAGTATTTTCTGCTAATGTTCTCATTCCCACCTATCTGTATACGTACTTTTCAATGTTTACTAAATTGCCATTCTTCTTGGTAACAGGGACATGGTTTCTCACAGATGCTTATTCAACAAAATGTAACTCAAGCTCAGTGTTAGCTTTAATTGGTTAGAGTTTTGTTCGTCATCATACCAGTGTCATATGTGTATGTAGCATATAGAGTTTAAAAATCAACACAGCTTACACATTTCAATCGCAGTATTTTTTTAATTGCGTTTTGAATAATCAAACCATGCAGTTTCTGCTTGGCTTTTGCTACTATTTGCTTTACTGGTGTGTTTTCCGATTGACTTTCAACATGCTTTTCTTCACATGTACTTTGTTCCTAGTCTTTGTAACAGGGTAAAATCAGACATGTAGTATTGCTTTGGAATGTCGGGTATAATGTTTTGATCAAGTTATCAATACATTGAAAGTACCATAAATCAGACCCTGTCCTTCCCACCACACCCTATAGTTGACTTGACACTTGATTTCTTGTGAAATGGGCTTGGAATGTCTAGAAATATATACAGGCTATGGGCATTTCCTTTTGTTTGTGAAATTTTATGACTTTATGGTGGCATACTTACATTTTTGTTCTGACCTGATAATTGTTACAATTCATTGCTTTTTTAATCAGGATGTTTTTTTTTCTTTTTTGAGAAAGGCTCGATCTCATATTGTTTGTAAGCATGGTATGGACTTGATGTGTTTTGAATGTGGTTGATGGTAATTCAGTAGTGATTGGTACTGCATGAGGGAACTGGCTGATGAAGGCTTTGAGGGATAATAAACTGATTGGTAAATTTATCTCTTTTGGTTTATATTCAAAATACAGGGAAACCTCGATAATGAGTTTCCCTTCATGCATGGAAAAAATATATTTATTATTTAGGTATACTTATTATTGAGGTCCACCTTAACCCCTTCACTGCTACAAGCATTTCCCCCTCGTGTCATCATTCCCTAAGAACAGAAACAACTGGCTTTCAGAGGAACTAAATGTCATTGTTCAAAAGTGTGATTGTGTCCAGATATAGGCCTAACAAAACAATTTAGCATGACGTATGGCGTACGTCAACAGCGCACTGCACCGCCACAGATTTCATGATGTACAGCATACGTCAAAAGAGCAGTCAAGGGGTTAATAATATAATATTATTGAATAAAATTTGAATCCATGCGTAAGAAATTTTTACTTAATAATGAAGTATGTTTATTAAATGAATACTTACATCGAGCTCCCATTGTCCTATTTCATAGTGGTTATTATTAACCGAGTAATGTGCAGTATTGCTGTTCTATATGACAGCTTTTGTCTCCATCCCAACATGATGTCCTGTCATAGACCCAAAATTTCATTAACCAATCAATTCAATCTTGAGATAAAATGCTGTACTGATAGGTCCATGAGATAGTTTAACCTGATGTCAAAGATCATTGGTCGAAGTATTGAGGGAAGTTTGACAGCTTTGAAGCCCATAATATCCTAGCTGAATCAAAATGAGATAGAGTGGAGCACTCTTAGTACAGATACTCTTAGTTTGTACACATGGATATTGAGTACAATACTTTTGGTCCTGATTTTTCTTCTCCAAGAGTGTGTGTGTGGATAATATGGATTTCTGTTAATAGGCACCCCTTTTTGTCTGTCCCAAGATGTAGCATTATCTGTGCTTGCTCCATTGTACAAGAATCTCTCATTGCTGTACAACTACCAATAAGAGTTGAGAGGGCTTGACTTAAGGAACAGAGTGCAGAATGTTTTTCACTCCATGAAGAGCTTCTTGTTTGCTGTTGTTTACTTTTCCTTAGCAGTAATTATGCCACGTTGTCCTTGGTGTCAGATGATCTGTTGTCATTCTTACATAAAATCTCCTTTGATGTTGCTGGTGTTTGTGAATTCTGGTTGCTATATCCTTTCATAATTGTAACAGCTCCTACCTTGCTTGATATTACTGACATCCTTCCTGTGTATCTGAGCTTCTTTGTAGACCTTTTTTGGACATCAGGGCACATTTTCAAGGAATTTTGGTCTGTCACAAGGAGATTTACATGGTAGAAAATCTAGGTTGACTCTGTCAGACTATTTACACTTCTTTTGTAGTCTGTTATCAACTAAGTTTTGTTCCACTTAACTCAGTCAGGTTGACCTAATTTCACTGCATAATTTTGCTTTGCTAAATGAGGTTGCCTTGAATGTCTCCATACATGAACTAGACCACAGTACAATGAGATCATTGGGACAAGAGAATCTAACCATTAGCTGTATCCAAGGGGGATGAAAAAAGGAACACGGTTTGTGCATCTCCCTTGAATGTCCATAAAGGGAAATGTTAAACAGGTCCTGTTGTATTCAAACTTGTTGTAGATGAAGTTTACTGTATTTGAAATAAACACTCTGCTGTTGTGCCACAGAAGATATTTAAGAATGGCCAGTATGTCATTTTGTGTCTTCAAACTTGCACGTTCATGGAAGAAGAACAAGTTGCATGTTTAATGATGATACACAGTAGAATCTTGATATACAGTGCGTCCTTAGTGCATGGGGAAACAAGTTTACTTGAGTAATACTTAATACTGTATTGAGGTTCTACTGTAATATACAAAATTCACTTTTTTTATAACTGTGTAACTTGAAAATTGAATTATCTCAGTGTTTGTCTTGATTTTTGTGTGTGTTTGTGTGTGTGTGTGTGCGTGCGTGCACGCGCGCGCGCGCACACACACTTGTTGGGCACCATTACATTTTATTAAGTTTTCTGAGTGTCAGGGAACACTGTTGTCTGTTCTGACCAAGTAAATCTGGGGAGGTTTCACAGAAAACCTTTAATGTTTCATCTCTGAGCTGTGAAGTTGTATAGTCTTTGTATTATTGTGGCTTCAAGTTTGATTTTGCTATCAAATTTTCATCTTCAGATTACCACTGAAGTAATTTAAAATGAACTTTGAAATATTCATATGTATTTGATTTAGAGCAATGTACATACAGCTTTTAGACATATCAGAATATCCATATTGTGAAACTATTTAAATTTTTTAATATCAGAAATATTCAGTATACGGTTATGAAATAACACCTATTTAATATGGCCATCAGTGCAGAACAGAGAATCTTTTTTTTTTTTTGAGAGCAGAGATTTACACTGATATTTGCAGTTCTGCAGGGTAGTTCAGATACAATGAAGTCATTCCATTACAGCAATGTGCAATCACCGTTTTTGTATACTTGAAGCACTTTTGAGTCATGTACTTGTTGAAAGCACCAGTGGTTTTCCTATTCGTCTGTGCATAGACACATATTTGTACTTGATGGAGCTTTGTCAATTTATCATTTCACATAACATCAACCTTAGAAATTACTGAAATGGAGGAGGGGTATAATTTATTTATAATGGCCGGTGAAGACCTGTAACTTTATTTACATTCATCTTTTGTCATGGTTATTACTTTGCTACTGCAGATGAACCACTTGGGTTCTGAGGTGATTTATATTATTAATCAGTATGCTGTCAAAACTGTTTGGCAAATCACCAGATTATATGATCTGAAGTATATGAATGTAATGGACCACAGTGAAATCAGATCTGATATTTAGAAATAAATGGAATTTGATATTTGATGCATGGTCTGAAGACATGCCAGGTGTTAGGCCAGTGTGTATTATTTGAGGTGTCATTATTTTTCAGTACATTCTAAATCTCAAACTTGAATTTCGTCCTTGTGGACTTAAAAGGTTGTACAGAACATAACTTGGTGAAAAGTAAAAGACTTTACATCAATGTGGATGGTATATCAAAAAAATTGAAAAATTGAATGCATAGTTAAGACTAGCCACTTAGTCTTCACCCTGTAAATGCTAGTCAAGATGATCGTTGACATTTTAAATGTCAGACCACCTTAATTCAAGCAAATACTTGCACAGCTTTGAATGTGTAACAGCTGGATTTGGATCATCTAGTCGTATTATTTAAAAGCTATCCTAATATGAAGAATTAAAATAGAAGAAAGGGAAACAGAGAGATTGAGACTATGCTCGAGACAGTTTAATTCCTGTTACAGTGCATTGTGTTCCTGAGTTTCGCTGTATAATGCACATTCAGATCTTCAGTAAATTGTAGGCAATGTTTTGCATCCCTAGCAGGACACATTTTAGCCTGTGGGCTTGCAGTGTGGACCCTGATTTAGATACAGGCAAGGACAGTTAGTCTGTCATGGAATTTGGCTAATTTTTTTGACAGAAACAATGAAGGTGGTGTTCAATATTTTGCCCTGGCGATTTTCTTTGCCGTGTAACAGTGAGCACTTGTTTGCTTACTTGGTATTTATTATATTTAACATACATGTATATGCTAAGTTTGTGCAGATATTACTCATAACTTGGCTGTGATGGGAATGCTTTGACAGTTGCTTTTTTCTTCTGCTTCATTGAGGGATGCTATATAGTTCTAGTTAAGATATATGTATCAAAGTTCTTAATGTCGGTGGATCTTGGATACACTGCCTCTCATTGATTACAGAGACAAAAATCTGACTCGGAGCAAACTGAATTCCTGACCAAATAGGTGGGAATCATTCAGATCACAACTATGGTAAGACTCTGTCACAATCCTAACTTTTAAACACGATGTGAATGTCATTTTATCAGATGAGTCACACAGACAGGCCAGTGTTTGAAGTTACTTGTAGATTTCTGGGAGATATTTTCAGATTGTTTTCTGTTGAGTTTCAGACTCCTACATTTCAGAGATATTACAGTATTTAAGCAAGTCTGTGGACATTGTTTTCTTGGTGTTGTGACACACTGTGATTGGCATGTACTGCAGTAAAGTGGCTTGAAAAAATAGAAATTAGACATAATGTAACACAATGTGTGAATCAGAATGTTCACACATATCATCTAGATACATTTTATTTACTGCTGTTATAAATTTTAAGGAGCATATTTGAGGAGAATAATTTATCGTCTTCCACAGCCCGCCACAGAGGTGATTGTAAAACATACTGCTACATTCATCATCATTTTTGCTTTCTTAACTTCCTTCTATAGCTGTTCTGTTTGTAATGATGTTTCTCAAAGAACTGTTTCAAGCAAGGAGACTTTTGTGCCATCTGCTTTTCTTGGGACAATGGGGTCTGATATGGTGATTGTGTGGGTATTTTTTACTTGTGAAGCCTTCATAATGTTGCACTTGCATGTAAACAGTTGAATGTAAAGCCTCCATTACATTGTACTTGCATGTAAACAGTTGAGTTTCATTGACAGCCAAGTGAGCCAGTTTGTGGGAAAAACATAAGGGACTGTCTATTTATGTCCAGATTGCTTTTCTGTAGAAATGAAAACCTTTCTGTGCAAAAATCTTCTGTTCCAACTCTTACACTGTTCTAATGATGATGCTCTGTCAGTGTCACTCAGTGGCAATCATTACAATCAAAGATTTTTATCTGATGAAGTTTACATCCAGTTGTAACATTCTGAAGGCAGAGTGTAACTTCCAACTATCTCAGCTACTTAATCTTAGTTATGGTGGTTGGATTTTCATTTGTAATAAGTGATACATTTGACCAACATATGACATGGGCAGTCCCATTAAAAGTGTCATGACTGACGTGCTTAAAATTTAAGATATGATCTCTGCTATAGACGTCTACTTTTGTAGTAGAAAATTTTAGTCTGTAAGAAAGATGTTTATTATTGGTCTACTGACCCCAGTTGTTTTCAGCAAAAAAGTTAAAAAAAGAGTAAAGCTGATCTAAGTAAGGTTTACTGGTAATTTGTTAATAGTTGACATGGCATAGCCCCACGGCTCTTTGGATTGTTGGATATTTAGGAGTGGTGAGCTATGAGGACTATGTGACATCAGATTTTGACAGAGTGTAGGTCTGTCTTTACCACCGTGAAAACAAAAGTTACTCCACACCAGCGGTTGCAAACAGATATTGCAAACATGAGACATGTAAATGCCTTTCCAAGTTGAGGCGTCTGTAAAATGCAGAGTCTGTCATGCCAAGTTTCGCAAACTGATGAATGACAATAAAATACAAGGGAGCATTTGCCAGTCTGTGAAAACTCGAAGGATGTGGCTGTACAGACAGCATAATTCTCTTCGTGAATTACTCAAAATCCCTTAAAGCAAGGTACTTCAATCATGTTGTTGTTAGACTATACACTCCAAGAGTTGCTCACATTTCTTTAAGTGCTTGTCACTGTAATACATCCAGGTAATGATTACACAGAAGGCAGAGTTTCAGAGGGATACCATTACATGTTTTCCAGGGTGACCTATAGTATCCCGTTTTCACAATAAAATAATGGAGTTCACAGAACATGAGCTTAAGGATTGAGTGGATTCATTTTGGTATCATGCAAAGATCCCTAGTCCTCATAAGACTGTAATGCCCTTAAGTTCTTTAGTTATTACATGACTTCCATTACTGTAATATTGTCATAGAACGTACCTGAAATTCTGAACAGAATATGAAACTTTTGTCTTTGACCTAGTTCGTGGAATGCCTTCTTCATACGGTAACGCGGAAGATGTGCATGGCACACCATATGGTCTGCGTGATGGTTCCTTTATGTTAAAGCTATCATGTGTACTAATGCTTGATGTAGCACAATATATATATCTAAGTGTATCAGAGTCATGACACGTTCCATGGTGCTGTCTAACCATTTTAATATGTTGGTCTTAAAACTCACAGAACACGGATCTTGCTTGTTGTAGCTGTTGCCTGTCGGTGCTAACTGAAAGCTTCCCCCAAGTATTCCCTGATATTCTGTAGCTTAATCCATTATAATGTATCATAATAAAATAAAACTACATGGTTATCAAGTATCATCACAAATATCTTGGTCTTGTTTTGTTTGAATTAATGATGACTGAAAGGCTTTGTATACTGACACCTTGGTGCAACACTTTGGCAACACGCATTCTTGTAAAATTTTACAAACCAAAAAGTGTGGTTATTTTATACTGTATCAATCAAATGGTTATAAAGTTTGAGAGATATACTGGTTTCAAACCATATGTCTTTACTGGAGTGTTGTATCAAAGTACTGTAGTTCCTTACATCCACATGACTGTACATTTGCCAGAGCACTTGTATTTTGTTTTGTTTGTTGTGCCGTGTGTGTCCAAATATTCATTCACAGGCTTCACAGAAAACAGAAATTGCTATGCTGCATTACATATTATGAAAACAGCCACAGTGTGCTCTTCAAACCAAGCAAAGAAAACCTCAACAGCTCATAACACCTGACATGAAGGTTGTTATTGGCAATGCCGAAATTTGATTTACTAATGAAGAGGACACCATGTAATACCATACCTACAACCATTCACATAATATTTAAAACAAATACATACCGTACCACTAATGTCAACTGCACAACTGCAATTACAAAAACAGAAAGAAAAATAAATGGCTGCCAAGTTGTCGAAATGTGATTTTGTCAGAAATATGTTGAAAAGTGGATGTTCACATTTATGTTTAAGTCAAGTCTGATGAAACACCGATTCTCTTTTTTCTACTTGGCATAATTATGACACATAATAGAGGTCTTCCTACATTGCAGTATAAGAGGGATGTAGGCCTACTTTGCTGTACACGAACTTCAAGCTGAAAGGCTTAATAATGCACTAGTTCAGTTTGCTGCCTTGCACATAAAGACTGATGCAGTGAACCTTGGATCTAATGAGGTCGCCAAGACCAACCTTCAGTCCTCGTTGAAGCCGAGGTCTCGTTGAATGCAATGTCTCTTCCAGTCATGTGAAAACTGGTCTATCACTATTTGTGAGAACCTTTAGCTAAAAGGGTACTTAACTTTGCACTGGTTGCTTCCCTTGACTCCAGACACCCTCGGCATGACAACGTCGAGAGCTGATAGTGATACATGTACCAATTAATGTTTAGAAAAAAATTTTTTTAGGGATGGGGGGAGTAGAAAAATTTTATTTCAAAATAATCTTGCATTATATGTTTCAATCACCATCTCTGAGTCTGTGATTAAAATTTCGCCAAGTGCAATGATTGGTCCAAACAAAAGGCTTGGCTAATCATCAGCTGAGCATATTAATTATTATTCCATCGTTCCATTTGTCCATTCCCCTCCCTTTCCCTTGCTCTTGCATTGCAGAAACCTTAAAGTTCAAAGGCTATAATTACTCTTCCGTTCCCTTCCGCTGATCGCCCAGATGGTCCTGTCTCTTTCCTCCATCCCCTCTCTCCCTGCTCCGCTCCTTTGCACACGCAACTATTAGTATTACTGGTAACCTTTCATGTTGACTCAGTCTTGTTATGCAAACCTTTGGGAGTTGCTTGCTGCTGACAGTTGTATTGCGGGTGAAAAGGATGTGCGACAGCCTAACTTTAGGTTGATGACCTCGTTAAGTTAGAGCTAGAATTTTGTATTCGTTGGATCAGAGGTACATTTACTGTTACAAATAAGGAAAAAAAAACCGGGGATTTTCATTTCCCTTTTTGAATGTGAGGTCTCGTTGGATCCAAGCTCATTGTATTTGAGGTTCACTGTATACTGGTTACAAAGTACCAGTATTTGTGTGTTTGAAATACTGTAGAAAAAGATCAGTGCATAAAGTACATAAAGTCCCAGTCACAGGAAGTTCGCCTATCTCATATAAGTCAAGGATTTTAGGAGAGGGTAAATGAACTGAATTAGACAATGCAAAAATAATGCCAATCTCAAGCTTTGGTGCGTGTTTTTAACCAAAACTGTGTGACTTACTTTGTTGGTGACATTTGATGGATGTACTGTTTTGTAGCGAGCACAAAAATACCTCATGTGCAAACTGCCTTTCTCTGAGATATACTCTCACAACTACCTTTTCAATGATCTCAGCTACAGTATATGAAACCAGTTATTAAATACCTTGGCCTGAACCTAAATTTTACTCTTTTCCCCTTCCTTTTCATTTTTCCCTTCCTTTTCATCTCAAACTCAAACATATCGATGACAGGTGAATTCTCACCACACACTATAAAACTTATTAAACAATGTTTTCAGTGAAGCAATATGTCTCATAAACCTTTTAATGAGCTTACTCAAATGGACTTCCAGTCACTTGCAAAACAAACACACAAAAAAAAATCATCTATGGATGGGAAGAACTGCTAGCAATAGCATTAATTACTGCAGTCACATGATTACTAAACATATTAGAATTATGAACTAGATTCAAATACATTTCTGTAATAACCTCCCTTCCTAGCTTTCATCAACTGCTCTCGCACAAAAGCTTCTGCATCAAAGTTGTCTCCAGTTTTCTTGATCTCTTCAAGCTCTTTGTTGTAAATCGTCATCCTCTTGGCTTTTCGTGCGAGTTTCTGCTTCCGCCACAGAAAGTACATTCTCTTCCTAAGTTTCTTCAGTTTATGTTTCTTCATTTTCTTGTGCCTGATTCTCATAATGATTTTGGCTTCTTTAGCTGGGGTGGAAGTCCCAGGACCTTCCCTTACTTCAGATTTCTGCTGATTTGGTGCCTCTACAGAGTCCACAACAGATGAAGCAACTGGACATTCATAAAAAGACTTTATGGCTGTTACATTGTCAAGTATGACCAGTTGTGAGAAGCTTTCAGGCAATCTAGATGGGCATTTGTATTCCTTCTCAAAGTCTACAGATCCGGAACAATGCTCAGCAGTGAAGTTCTGGAATATGCTATGCTGAACTGGAAGAGCAGAGAGAGTGTGCGGCTGGACTATGTGGCTACGTCTCCATTTTGACAACTGTACATTTAATATTGTCTTTGAGTCCTCAGCAATGTAATTGGTCAAAATGGCTCGTGACCTTGAAACAGGCTCACTGTCTCTGTAACCACCTTGTAAAGTTGCAGATGAAATATGCTGGTGACATCTCAAACCTGAAAAGGAAGGGATATACACATTCTGTGTCACTGGTATGAAACAATTAATTTACTACAAACATAAAAAGTGACATATTCATTTTACTGCCCAAAAGTTAGGCCCTACAGTAACATGCACACTCTACATTATGAAATTACCAAGAAGTAACAAGTATGCTGGGTCTGTGACAACCATCACATGGCTTAAGTGATAACAAATGATGAATCACTAGAGAAAACACTTCACCAAAATTATCTCTGGTAAAATTACAGAAGATCCATTGTTCATGAAGGATATTTTTCTGATCAGGTTACAGTCACAAATTTGTGACCCCTGAAAGATAAAACAGTTTGCACTAGGCATGCTTGGATAAGGGATTGCCTAAACGGCTAATACTGTCTTGGCTAGCTTTATTCTCTTATTACCACAGTGACTTACCAGCAATACCAAGAGAAGATACAGAGACCTGAGAATACAGGCATCTACTGGCTAAGCTGTATCTGCAGAGAGCCATCTTGTGAGATGTATGATCATAAACTGAAATCACAGAAGAAATCATGAAAATAAGCTCTTGAAACTGAACAGAAGTTTTGATATTCCCGTTGTTCTACAGAGTATCATCTATAGATTTATATTTTAAATACAGCTGTACTTCATAGGTCAGTACCACATCAGTTTCTTTGGTCTCACAAGTCACAGACAAGCTGAGACTCTTTGATACACTAAAGTAATTTTAATTTACTGTATTTGCTCTAACTGGCACCCCTGGCTGATGAAACTGAGTCAAAGAGGCAGGTGTGACAATTCAAGAATGATTCCATATTATTTGAGCAATAGGCCTACTGTATGAAAAGTCCTGTGTGACTAAATGACCTTTGGTTGTACATGTACTGTTCATATATACTAGTCTAGTCTCATAGGAAATAACCAAACGAGATCATGTTATTCCTCCCCCCCTCACCCACACCCTTTACCTGGTTGGTTTTCCCAAACCCCATATGTCTAATCCAGGCAAACATTTGAACACTGTGGCAAGCAACTTTTGTGCATATTCCTGCAATCAAACCTCTATCAACAGCCAACATTCCAGCTAGGGTTCAGGTAAAACCACTTTAAAATTTAAAAAAAAAAAAAAAAATGAAGCAGGCACTTCCTGCAGACAAATGTTTAAATCTATTTTATGCAGTCCCTTCCCTAAATACCAATTTATCTACCTTTCTCTCATGCACGCACACAGACACGTATGCATTGCACTGGTACTGGAAATCCCTCTACTCCAAATAACAAATTTAACAATCCTCCAGGCAGTTCTCATATACAATGTCATGCAGATATCCCAATACTGTGCCTGTATGTATGGTGTTGAAATTTTTGTGAACATTCTTGTAGAATAAGTCTTCACTTTCACTTTCTTATTTTTCTTTACTATTTTTTTTGTGTGTTAATTTCAGTAATCTTGTTGAATTTTACCCAAACACAATGACAAGGAGAATCGAAAATTTGCTGTGGTTTTATTTCATCAGAGAGCAGTCACATTCCTTGCTGTGCTTCTCTTACTCTTTCATACTTTACGAATAAAATAAGAAAAGTTGATAAACGTGTCCAATTTGAACATTCTCATGGGTTGATTATCATTATCTGACCTTGCGAGAGGGCATGAAACTTGATCTAAACACAAATTTGCATGATAAAAATCAGTTGATAGGGTGAGTTATGTTTTTTATAATGAGCACTGGCATGTGTCATACTGGCCCATTATGACAATATTTCCACATGATCAAACAGTCTGGATAATGACCCCTCAGTGGTCAAATGCCAAGGCAAAATAAAAGTGGTTGTTACAACATGTGTTTCTTATTTCAATTGATATAAACAAATTATCAAATGAGTGATCTCTTATACTGCATTACAGTTTTGGTGCAATTTTGGGTGGATCATTGTATTCTTCACTATGAATTCTTATCTGCACAATATCCTATGCTTCCAGAAGAGATCTCTCTCAGATGTAGTCCTAGACCATTGACCCGCTAAATCAGTAAATGTTGGGTTTCATTTTTAGTTTTTTCCTTCAAAGCACTGTTGCTAAACATAGACAGGACCCAGAATAGATCTAGATCTTGACTAGGTCAATATTTTCTTTGACATTTAGATTCCCATCTAAGAATACTGAGCTGGGGAATTCCAGTTCTGAACTTCCCTGCAGTCAGGGCGTGCAGCTGACTGCTGAGGCTGTCAGAACGCATCGGCAGACCCTTATGATCTAGACGTCTATAGTCTACAGACTAGTCTGGCTGTAGATTGTTTTTTGATATTTCAGCTAGTAACGCAGGATCTTGCTCAGACTCACGCGACGTTGTTCATTTGTCCTTGCACCAGCGCGAGATAACCTACACAATGATACAGTGATGAATCTGGCCTACATACCGCATATCAAGCAAGGGCGCAGCCATATTTGTAAGGGTCACAGGGGTCAATCTTGCCGCATTAAAAAGTTATCCACGCCAACGATGCCGTAATAAAAAGTTATCCACCCTCTGGTCCCCAATATTTTTCAGGCTCCAACTCCAAGTTAAATCATTTATTGCTGTAACTTCGATGGTCATCTAAACATTAAGTCTCTCGGCCTGACAATAGTGCCTTTCAACTGTAAAATTTTGTCGGCCCCGTTAGTTAGACCATACCTTGTATATACTATTTCCGGGTCACCAAATGTGATCATGTGACTTTTATTTTGATTCCGTATTCGCGCAGACCGGATTGGAAACACACCAGCATCGCAGAGAAGGCACTACTAAACAGGTAAGCGGATGAGACTATTAATTACCATCTTGTGTATCGTTGGCATGAAATAGGCAACGAGCTAGTCTAGATTTAAATCGTTAATAGAAAATTAGTTGCACAAGCGCGCGGAAGTGTATTCGCATTTCACGGCCACTAAAATTCCGGTTAGTCTACATGTGACTTCGACTCAGTGAGTGTAAACTGTAAACTAAGATGAGAGATATTTGATGTTAGGCCTAATACGTCATTGTCACGGGTCAGCTTTCTCAACACTGAGCCATATAATTTATAGTAGAGTCTATAGCGTGGCTGTCCGCGATATTTCACGGACGAGTTACACTTTTTCACTGTGATAGATAATATGAAGTTGAAGAGTTATAAATAAATAACATCTTCAGTCAGAGAATTGTTGAACAACATAGGTAAGGCCTATGCTAGTATCTAATAGTGTGAGTCATTGAGGAGGCCCATCTGGCCTGGAGTATAAAAGGAGGTGAGAGGCATGATGGAACACATCACCAATTTGAATTCAGTTGCACAGTTCACCACACTGAAGCATCATTTTTCCAAATGACACAATAGTCAGAGTCATTAGGGCTGTTGCTATCCCTTTCCTTTGGATACCCCCTGTTCATAGATCACTTTTGTATCTAGTGGCACAGGATCTTCTTATAAACGTTGTTCTGTGATACAGTGTGTTCTTCCCAAAATGTGATCGCAGGATTCACTAAAACTAAAATTTAAAAAAATTATCCCTAAAAATGTGATAAACGCAATGCCAATCTCCCCTTTTCCCCTTTTTTCCTGCACTCTACAGTACCCAAGATGAACCTGAAGTATGTCTAAAAATGTACCCCCCCCC
>JAWQUT010000672.1:233119-262913 GCA_033807755.1 Ellobium chinense
CCCAGTAGTCAGTGACACAGGGAATCCCCTTGCTTTTTTCTGGATCTCTCCTTTACCTTCTTATATCCTTTTAAAAGCTGTCTCAGCTTAAATGTTCATTAAATACAGGGTCTACTGGAAGCCACAGACAGTTATTCTTAAGGAGAATACCGTAGATATCATGGGAAAAAAGAAAACAAATACACAGGCTTTAAAGGAAGCTAATTGTGAGAGGAACATGTTGACATCAGTGAAAAAAAGACAAGCAGAATGCTTCGGACATTTAATTCAGACAGTGATGCCTATAACATCTGGTAACAAACAAACTGTACGGTAAACAAAAAAGACAGGAAGAATTTAGTGAGAAAATTTTGGATGGGCAAGAAAGTTAGATTGATGCACAGAGCTGTGGAGAACTGCTGAGGTATACATCTGATAGATAGTACTGAAGGTCCATGATCGCAAGTAAACGATGAACAGAGTATCTGAAGAAGAGGAGTGTATAGCACCTTTGTGTTCAGAGTGTCGATTGGTTTTTTTACTTTCATTACTATGGTTTCGTCGTTTTACAGTTTAATTCTAACCCATCATGACATTAGCTTTTATGGGAATTCTATTGAATTTATCACACATGGATTGATGTGGCAGAATATTAGTTTGGACATTTGAAAAGTGATGGGGTCTTTGCTTTTCATTTGTGGCACTCCATGTCAGTGCTTTTCCCACACTCTTTATAGTTCCTGTTTATTTGTTTCTTCTCCACATACCTTGTGTTGAGGTATATTTGTGGACCAACTATTAGCCAGCCATGTTTGGCAGGTCATGGAACTCATTCCATGATTCCATGAAACTGTCATTTCTTTTCACTCTGGGAATTTATACTTTCATTACAGTATTCTGTAGTAACACACACCTTATTGTACTGAATTCTGGTGAAAAGTCTCCTGTTCTTTATAACGCGAATAAATCATCTGTTGAAATGATTGCTTGGCACATGTCTAATTCTGGATCTTTTTTCTGTTTGATCTTTGCAGTTTTTGGCCACCCTGGTGGTCAGCGTCCTAAATGATATTTTGTGCCTAGCCCTTTATGAACCAAGGGGACATGATTATTATGACAAAGGTTAGTACTGTTTCATTCTGCTTCATTTCGTCTTCTTTGAAAGTCTTTTACCTCGCCCATGTTAGTAAGATACGTTGTTTTTGACACAGGGTTTTACTTACCTCGTAAATATTTTATGATCGCCTGAAAAGTCTCAAATTCTAACTGTTGTGACTTGGGAGATGCATCTGTATTCTCTAACCAACAGTTGTGGTTTAAAGTGAGCAGGGGATGATTCTGCAATATCCTGCCCAGTTGAGAGAAGTGGACAAATTGCAAATACACCTGCACTGAAATGGTCAGTCTGTAGCATGCATAGGGAGGCAATAAGAAGGGGTAACAACTAATTTTTGGCTATGCTATGTGCTGATGGAGGCTCAGCGTTAGGAGCCTTAAATGAATATGGCAAACTTTCCCTGTGAACCAGCTGGATGTAAGATACATTGAGACTATTAATATTTGTTTTAGCACTCTAAAATTTTTTAAAAGATTAGAGAGAGGCTAGTTGTATATAGAGACGTTGAAACTCTCTTAGTGAACCAGCTGGATGTAAGATATGTTGAGATAACTATTTCATTTAGCATTTTAAAATTTGTTAAAAGATTTGAGAGAGGCTAGTTGTATGTAGAGATGTTGAAACTCTCCCAGTGAACCAGCTGGATGTAAGATACATTGAGACTACTAATATTTGATTTAGCGCTTTATATTTGTTAAAAGATTAGAGAGACCAGTTGTGTATAGAGACGTTGAAACTCTCCCAGTAAACCAGCTGAATATAAGATACATTGAGACTACTAATATTTGATTTAGCACTTTATATTTGTTGAAAGATTAGAGGGAGGCTAGTTGTATGTAAGGACGCTGGAACTTCGCATATTATGGTCATTGCTGTCAACAGAGTCCAGCTTTTGTTGTATAGCAACATATCCATGAAAGATTTGTTACCTTGTGTGTGTTATAGTGAGGTCCCAATTTATATGTGGTGCATGAAAGTTTGAACCTAGTCCGTCATAAAAGGCCTTTTTTCACATACGCACACAAGGGGAAAACATTGTACGCTTCAAAATCACAATTTTATCCGAGATGGAAAGCACTCTTGTGCTGCATCTCATATTATTAATTAATCAGTGAGACCTTTACTGGGGTGTTGTGGAAACCATGAATGTCTTAAGAGAATAATTGTGATGAAAAGATGGAGAACATTAAGCTCGGTGCATCAGAAAGTTCCAAAATTTGAATTGGACCTACTTTGGCACAAAACCTTTACTTGTGAATTGACAGATTAAAACCTTGGTAAAGCAATCAAGAATGCTAGGTCATGTTATGCATGGACCATGTTAGCAATATTCTTGAATAAGACTGGGTCAGTGAGAGAAAAGGAGCTATAGTCACGCTACCACATGGTCATCTTAAAATGGGATTTTGGGATAATAAGAGGTTTTACTGTAATTGTACTATTTTGTTGTTGTTTTTTTTCTGCCCACCAGTGAAGAATACATTTTGCATTTTGTTTCTTTATTCCTGGACAGGTAATGCTTCTGCTAGTCTGAGAAATGAGTACAGATTTGCCCTGGGGTATCCTTTTGTTGCGTTGCAGTGCTGAGCCATGTCACTGTCATTTAGATTCTAATCATTGTACAGTAGAGTGTACTTAACATGACAGCACTTTACCCTAAATCTTGATTACCTGAAATTACTGAAAAGAAAACCCCTGTCCAAAGGCCCTTTTTATCATAGTAAAGTACATTCAGTAACCCAATAACAAGTTTTTGAGGAAACTTTTGATTATTTGACAATTGTTGGGCCACCAACATAGAGAATGGATAAAATGTGCCACTTCTTTTGCAATTTTTTCCATCCCTTGTCCATTAATGGTTGGGCATGTGGAAATTGTGGTAAGTATTGTGCCAGTCAGAGGTGATGACAATGAAAGGTGATCCCGACAACATACGGCTTGAAAGCACAACACACCGAACTTGATGCCTGTAACTGTCATAAAAGACTTGTTTCCATTTACATTATACTGTAAATAGATAACACAAAACTTTGCTTAACCCACAAAAATTTGATATGCAGCTAGAAAGCACAACATACTGAACTCGACGCTCACAGCTGATGTGAAAGACTATCTTTTACCTATTTACTGCACTGTTAAGGAATCACACAAAACATGCTCAACCCACCGTTTAGCCTTCCCTTCATTGTCATGTCAGCGCCTATAAATGGCAGCGGCACTGTATGCTCCCCAGGGAGCCGAGAAAGTCCTAGAGTGATCAGGCCTGCTGGGGTAATGATAGTGTGAAGTCGCGTGAGCGGGCATTAGCCTGGATACGAGACTTATAAACTGCATTATTATTATTATTATTATTATTATTCAACTATGGTCAGTTATAGATATCTACTACCAGGCTGGTCATGTCTTTCTCATCACTCGGGTGTATTAACCCTGTATCTACAGCTATATCTATTTTTGTTTGTTTGCGTGTTTGTTTTGCATGATTTCATGCAGTTCTTACCTGTAAATATTGGTTGTGTTAAAATTTTAATGCTATGTAATGAATAGCTTCGCTGCTACACAAGCTTGGCGTTTGGGACATGTGTAGCCAATAAACCTTTCCAAATCAGTCAGCTAGGACAAACAGTCCCATAATTGCCTTGGCATGGAAGGGAGTCTCAAAAGCATGAATAACCAAGTGATGCTCATAATTATTTAAACAAATGTTGTGCTTGGAAAACAGAGCTGCAAAGGAAGTAAGAAGTAGGTGTAGGCTGACCTAATTTAGATGCGAAGATAGTTCTTTCTTGTAGTTTTTCGGAAAAGTTAACTGATGATATATCCAGTTCCAGGCAGAAGTAATCATATGCTCCAGGTACTAGATTACTATTTGGTCAGGTTTAGAAGAAGGAAAAAAGATTACAGATGCAGCAGTGTGCGTGAGACTACAGTGGGCATTTATTGATCAAGGGAAAGTTGGTTTTCTTTTTGAGGAAGTGGGGAAAGAGAGGATGTGTACTCTTGAGATACACTATTTCCTAGTGTTATGATTTTTGATGACAACAGGAGTTAAACCTAGGGTAAAATAAAATGCTTACTTTCATTTGCTATTTGTGATAGGAAAACTTAAGATGTTTGTCTTTATTACCATGAACGTTTCTACAGTATTACACTTGTGTCCCTGAGGATAGAGGAATTGAAATAAACAGTTCTAAAAGAATAATGAGTAGTCCTCAAATCTTTAAACAGCTTATATGGAGATGAAAACACAGCTGTTGAAAGTGCCTGTTTAACCAAGGAGATATTAGAATTGAAAAGATAATTTACCTAGCAGACACTCCATTCAGTGCTATAAGATATTAAATAGTCTAGTCAAGTGCTGTAACATATTTATGCATTTGAGTGTTGTAAAATTTTGAAGTGTACTAGTTTTGTAGTTTTATTGGATTCATAATATTAAATTTTCCTTTGTACTGTCTTCTGTTATGTATTACAATGCTATAAAATTAGGAAGCCAGGGGTCATTAGAGCTAGAGATTAAATGATTGGGTAGCTCAGCTATTTTTAATATTAAACTTTGTTTGAACTACGAGATTTGAAAATCCGAAACCACAAAGTGGGATGTGGGACATATAATAGTCCTTGAACTTTATGCAGATAAAGTTAGAGTACTGCAGCAGTGTAAGAGTTTCATTGAGTAAACTTACCATAAAAATACAAATGTTGTAAATATATAAATTACTGTAAAGTATTAAGTTCAAATAATTAAATTACAGGTTCCATGATGTGAATATTTCAGCTATAACTTAACAAGTAAAAAATTAATGTTGTGATTAAGTGTTGTAGAATTTTAAAGGCAGATGTTGAACATTGCTTGAATGAGTGACGGTTTTAGATTGTATGGTACCTGAATATGAATATATTACCTGTGCTAAATGCAAGCTAAAGGACATCTGTTGCCATGAAAGTGTTGTATTACGTATCAGTGAAACTTTATCTTAGTCCATCAGAGCCTGTTTATATACTTATGTGAATGGCTAATGGAACGCTACTAAAGTATCTATGATACTGTAAAGGGCATAATAGAAAATTTGGAATATTCTGTAAAGTAAGATGGGGCAATGGAGAATTTGCTAAATCGACATCAGTGAAATAAGATTCTTAAAATCTGAAACAGGGAAACCAGGAAGTGAATCAGTGAAAACAGGATGGAGAAATAAGGAAGAACAATTATTTGATAAGTAACACAAATCAGGCCCTATATTGACTGCTTGATGTAGTTTCTATTTTGTGTGTTTCTGTACCCAAACTGCCCACGCGGAATGCTAAGACTCTGAACATGTTGGGAATCATACAATGCCTCTGTCATTTACAGACATTGATCATTAGTATTCTGACAGCATCTTTGCAGTGAAGAAAATATAAATACAGTCGAGCACGGAAAACTCGAATTTCTCCGGGATCGAAAAAAGTGTTCGAGATTTCAGTAATTCGAGATTCCCGTGACGGCAATATTTTCACAATTACCATCGACTAGAGGGACTGGTAAGGGGAGATAACCACACGACACTAATCTGCTCTGATCTTAACATAATTAGAATTACCACCCTTCCCTGTTTCCAACGTTCCACATAAAATCATGACAAACAAACTGAATTTAATGAACAGAAGACGAAAATCACCTGATTTCGTCAGAGTAGATCGAACTTCGGTGCATAAGTGTAATCTTGATGTGTTCGACGTTATTCGAGGAGAAGAAAGAAATGAGGAGCGGCACTATTGCCAGTCTACTATTACCTATTGCCCCGCCACGTCACTCTATGCGCATCGCGTCATGTTCGACGCAATAAAATCGCGTCATGTTCGACGCAATAAAATTTATCGCAGCGTGTGTTGACCTGTTCCACCACCCACCAGGTCGCTCTGCATGCTCAATCACTACACCACCTCTCTCCCGCTGATTCAATAGAGCCACACAAAGCATTGTCTTGATCCCTTGCCCATTACCACGGCACTCCCGCACACCTTTCCCTTATCACTAACACTGGGACGAGCAACGCCAGACAAAGAAAGGCTTTTTCGGTCATTTCGCCGCTTTGAGATCGGGTAGATGATGATGAAATCGTTTGAGAAATGCGTGTTGAGAGTTCGAGAAAATCGTCTTAACAATACAAAGAAAATAGAGGCATTTAAAAGGGGCCGATATCAGCGTTCGACATTTCCGTGAATTCGAGATTAGTGTGTTCGAGTTTTCTGTGCTCGACTGCATTGAATTAAATCCATGATCTTTAGATCTTGAATCCAATGCTGCAAGCATCTTACTGCATTAATTGTTTGTGCTACCCTCCCCTCTTCTTCCACCATATGAAAATTGTTGTAGTATGGTTGATACCTTAACTGTCTCTCAGTATGTGCATTACCAATTTGATACTCAAGCCCTTGACAGCATTCCTGTTGTATAGAATCTACCAAAGCAGGGTTAATGGCACAGATTTCGACACAGGCATCCCAGGCATAGGTGAGTCACACTTCATCTGATGTTTTCCAGGCATATATCAAACCCATGTTTAACAGTCAGTTCGTGTATGTGCTTTTTTAAAACCTCTGCTGGGGTAGAGGTTGGATCTTGTTACTCTGTTTACTCTGTGGTTAATGCTGGTGGTGATTTATCTTGGCATGCCCACCCCAACCAAGGAAATGCAGAATGGACTGCTTAGATGATACCAAAACAGTCAACCAGCAATCTAAACTGCAAGGCTGTACATGGTGTAATCAAATGGCATGGCTGAATGCTTTCACCCTCATGGAGGCATAGCCTAATGAGAGTTAACACATGCCTTTGGATTGTTGCACACAAATCGAGTATGATGTTAAGACACAGAATAAACAATTCTCACAGATTTGCTTAAAAGGCATGTCTAAGCTGTGCAGTGTACCTCTAAGGATGGACAGTTGTTGTAAAGTGAATTCGCCATCCTCAGATGTAGAGGACAAAAAATTCCGCATTTGCTTTTTTTTTGTTGTACCCTTTATGACAGTGCACATCAAATTTTCATTGTGCTTTTAAAATGGCCTGTGAGATTCAAGTCCATGTTAACCCTCATGATGCTAAGATAGAATTAATTCTACTCTCCTGTCTCTGAAAGTGGCAATAGGATATATATGCATGTCATTGTCCAGCACTGGGCACAGCAGCTGAATTTTGCAGCCCAGTGTCAGCTGACCAGCCGGCAGACAACATATATCGGTAACAATGGTCATGCAGGCAGTGGGAAGCTGGACTTGAGGTCCCTTGCAGTATGAGAGTTAACATGTTAAATAAAAACAAAATGCACCAATTTTTTTCCCACCAAAGTGCCGTTGCAAAGATACATGCTGACTTTTCTTGTGTTTTGCCATAAAACCATTTCCCATGTGTTCTGTTGGAAGTATGAAAAATGACTTACACCATTTTCAAAGCACGATGACAAAATAGAAAAACTCATATTTGTCATTTTTGCCAAAGGCATATCTATATTATAAGAATGGCCAGAGCCTGTGGCATGCTATTTTTGAATGCTGTAATTTCCGAAACTGTTGTATATAAAATTTGCTCAGCAAAGGTGCAAAATTCCATTATTAATGTACCAGTTCCCACATTTCATCTTTTTTATGGATGAAATTAAAATTTCAAATTCTGCTTTTCTTTCATTTATGACACAAAGCAGTGTGAAACTGTCAGTGGGTAAACCATTCAGGGAGTTGGAGTGTATGCCGGTTCACTATATTCTTACTGCATCACAGTGAAGATGCATGGATTCCATGTAGCAGACAGTCTTATTTTAGTCATCTAATGCTCATCCATTGAATGGGTGTTCGTGCTAGTAATATATTTTTGTTCCTCACAGGCTCTGCTGGATTTGGTGGAAATCGTGGAACTTATGATAATATTGATGAAAGCCGCAACTATCCAGGTGGATATGGCAGGACTAGCGACCCTCCACAGTATCAAGCCCCCACCTACCAGGAACCCCCTCCCACTACGCCAAGCCCAGCTGGTGACACTTACAGTGCACAGAAATAATTGTACTGGCTCTGCTTCAGTTTTCATGTTGTTTTTTTTTCATAATAACTCCTTTGCTACATTTATGTTTTTCAAATACTGACGTCATCATAATATTTCAATGATTTCATTAGCTTGTTCCCATGAGCATTCTATAAACATATTAAATATGATGAATGGGAATGTCTGAGAGGTGGGTCACACTTGGCATGCCCACCCTAACGAAGGAAATGCAGAATGAACTAGCTCTGATTCTACCAAAACAGTCAGCCAGCAATCTAAACTGCAAGGCTATACGCGGTGTAATCAGACAATACCTGTTTGGAGCAAAGGATAATGACATATATATACGTTATACATAGCGAAAGGATTCTTATATATGTAGTGTTTTCAGTGATTGAGATACACTTTTGGATATCAGGGATGCACTTTGTGAGATTTTGCAAAGATTTCAGGCTTTTTATTATGAGCCTCACGTCCAGTTCTTGCACTCCAATGCAAGCAATGAAAAAGTCGGTAAATCAAGCACTCAAATGATTTGGAAGATACACATTGTGGAGCACGAGCCTGGATGTTTGCACAGTTATGACACATTCAGGCAAGTGTTTTGCAAGCCTCAAGCACATTAAAGTTTTCATTATGTTCATTTATGTATTCCAAATACTTCAAGTCAGCAATTTTCAACTTGTATCTCCTTCATATAACCTTGTTCCCTCTCTGTATGGTACACCAAGGAGTGAAGATTATTTTGAAGATGGTTATGTTCATCTTGATATATATATATATATTTTTTTTTTTTTTTTTTTGCTGGNTTTTTTTTTTTTTCTATGCTGTTGATATTGTTTCAGGTTGTGGTGAGGTGGGGAAGTTGGTGGGAATTTAGGTTAATGTAGTGTTGCTATCAACTCTTAACCCAGAAAATTTCCTCTATCAGAGAAGTCACTTTCCAGAGAATTCTTTGAAATCAGAGAATGTTGGTGCCTCGCAGAGATTGTTGCATGACTCAGCCTGAGAAACAGAATGCATAGAAAAATCAGAATCTGAAAAAAATATGAATTCATTTTTGTTATTTCTAGTCTATTTGCCTTGGACATCTCTTCATGTGTTAAAGAAACTAATTAGATCTAGTAATGGGCATATATTCACTTCCAATTTGATTTATTAATGAACTATCTTTTGCTAATAATGACCTGTACTACAGAAAATTCAGAGTTTTATGAAAAGTGAAGAATTCCTGTCTGCCTATTGGTAACAGAAGTTGGTAACAGACCATCACAAACATGCCTAACTATGTTGATTGGGATAGGTTCATCTCAGCACTTGGAATTTTGTACACTCTTGTTTCATTAGTATCTTAAATTTCTCTTCTTTTAAAATTTTTGTGTTTTGTTTTTTCCATTGATTTCTATAGTTATTCAATAATATTGCAGTCTGTAAGTCTCATATACAAGCTAATGTCCTTCCTTGCCCGCGACTTCACATTATTATTACCCCATCAGGCCTGATCATTCTTGGACTTTCTTAAGGGAGCATACAGTACTGCTGCCATTTATGGGCACTGAACACTAGCATTCTGACAATATCTTCCACTGCCTTTAGCCAGATACCCAATTTTTTAGACAGATGGACTGAGGAAAATGGGAATAAAACACTTTTCCAGGGTGAGCGTGACAGTGGTCAGGAATTAAACGCATGACCATTAAATCATGAGTCCAATGCCGTAACATTCACACTGCTCTTTCACTTGAAAGAAAGACAGCTTAAAATGAATTTTCTTTAGTTGTTAGTTTGCAGGTTTTGTGCAACAGTGCGGATGAATAAGTCATGATATTTGCCTGCACTGTCTTATTGTAAGATTGCAAAGAAATTTACCCAAGTTTACTTCTCACTTTCCTTTGTTTTAATACACATATAATACTCTGCCTTTACACAGTCTATGCACAGTCTACAGACAGTCCTATGTTGTGACACAGGTTTCTGTTTGGTTCAGTACACCTGTAATTAAGGGGTCAGGGGTAGATATTTGCATCACACTATACAGCCTAAAAAATCCACATTGTTTATTTTTTAAATTTTAAACCACATTTTCCCTCTGTCTGACCATTTGTGAGAAAACACCAATGAAATGTTCGGATTTTCACCCTCAGTAGACTGCCATCATTTGTGCTGTGTGACATCATTAAAGCGAGAAAAGCTAGCAGATGATTGGTGTAGACGCATGTGCAAACTGTCTGAACCAGTCATCTGATAGGCTATGTTGACTTTTGATTTCAATAATTTCATGCAGCAGGAGTAATGGCAGCGTGCACAGGATGAAAACCCCAACAGTCCTGCAGTGTATTCTCAAAATTTAATTGTCAGGTGAAAAGAAAACTATACATGGTTTAAATTTTATATAAAAAATAATGTGAATGTATTAGAATGTAAAGCAAATAACTACCTGTGTCCTTTTAATAGTGGAATTCAGTGTAAATCGATGGGGACAAAACTTGATGTCCAACCTGCGTCTTGACAGGCTGAGTAAAACATCTGTTTCAGGGATCACAGTTCAGAGACCTTCTTCATTTCATTAACTAACTTTAAAGGACAAAGAAATACTCTTGACTGTCAAGTACCTAAAAAAGCATGGTTCTTGTACACCAGTATTTCCTAATCTAGTCAGGAAAATATTTCAAGCTTTAAGCAAGGTGGTCAGTTTGCATTGGTACAGAGTTTCAGGCATCCTGCCATGACTTTTTATGGCACTTAAAGGGTTGACAGTAACATCTACAGAGGTTCACTTTGATTTATTATGTGCTTATATTGCTGTATTCATGTACCTCTGTATTCATGTGAAGTTGTGTCATGAAATTCGTAGAGTGTTTGGGAAGGTGGGAGGGAGAAAAGGGAGTAACCACTTATGGTACGAGTACATAGGTACATCTTATGGATGATGATTGGATATTCCCTGTTGGGTTGCTGGAAGGTTTTGTGGACCTCATCAGAATCTGTTATGTGTGACTTGTTTATGCCTCTTTTTTTAAGAAATCATTCCTGCTGCATATTTTAATCTAGACGTGTTTAAATGTATTAAATAAACTGTGTAACAGTGCACTGAACCAGCAAAAATGAGACCATTGATGTATTTTCCATCAAGCAGATTGCCCTAGCTAGTTTACCAGATTTGAAATAGTGGATTTAGTTGCTGATGATAAAACAGATCGTTTTGATCTATAGTGCATTTTCAGCTAGACTAGAGGACCTTCCATTGGAGCAACCCCAATGCCATTTTACATATTCTTGTCGTATGATGTTTTCTTGTGTGTTATATTTTGTAATAGTATGTATACATTTATAGTGATATGCCCTTTCTTAATGTTCACTCATGTTCTCAGAATCAGGGTGGTCTTTTACAGACTTTCGAGGTTGGAATAATGAGGAGATGACCTGGGATACGTTTTTTTTGCTTGTCCACGTTAGCGATGCACGGAAATGAGTGGAGCTGCAAGATGTTCGTTAGAAAGTTGAGAATTTTTAATGGCACACTGGAAATGGGACTTTGGCAAAATTGTGGCCACCATGTATGGTTTCAAATTTGTTAATGGAACTTTTTGTTAACAGCCTTGTGTCAGAAGAGGATGTGGTATGTGTGACGTATATGCTAATTAATGAGACTAAGATATTGTTTAGCAAGCCCCACTCAAAAGTCAGTACATTCTTCTCTAGCTCTTACTATTCCGTCACGGCTATTTTGGCTTGTTTAGAGATGGATACTTCTGTCACTCTTCGTCCACATTAGTTGCAGCTATCTTGGCTTGCTTAGAGACTGATACCTCTGTAGCTTAGAATCTCCAAGGGACTGTTCATACAATAAAAGAATTGCCGTTTTTGTTCATTGGCATGGATCAGACAACTGTAGTTCATTTAAGAGCTTCCATATGGCATTCTTTCAGGGGGATTAAGGGCCGCATAGTGTTTTTATGTCATGATTTTTAGGATTACGATGCCCAGAAAAATTGAAAAAAAAAACCAATCCCAAAAGCATGCAAATTAAAAGTCTCAATTTGTCAACTGTAAGGCAAATATTGTCCTTTTGCTGAGATCTGATTTTTTAAATCAGTTTGAAAGTTTTAGGCATTTTTAGGTCTGATTTTTTAAGGCAGTTTGAAATTTTTTGATGATTTTGAATTAATACATCCCGCACATTTTGTGTCCCATTCTTATGTAATTTATAAGATAGTAAAGCCTGTCCATTTGTTTCATAAAATATATTGACAACTGGACCATTGCAATATCATTAGAATAAATTGTGCCATTTTGAAGTTTCCGCCTCCTTTCCTGGCTGGCCAGAGAAATGCCAGGTTGTCAACTGAGATGCTTATTTCACTGGTAGAACAGATCTTTGTGCAGAGAATTCGGTCAGAGATATGATATGTTGAGCAGAAAACAGAGAAACCGGAAAATTATACCCTAGGGTTTAACGTCTACAGAGATAGCATGGTACAAAAAACAGTGAGAAGAATCTTGGGGAAATGGTTACTCCTTTATTGCAGTTGAGCAGTTTGTGATTCAGACAAGTAAGGAAAAACTTCAGTTTCATATAAAATAGTTTGGAAGTTCAAAATTTTGTCAAACGGGATTCCGGGTTCTGGATTTATGTTTAAAACACATCATATGAAAAAACTTGAAAACACTAATATGAAAGACAGGTGTGAATGTCAGAAATAGTTTTCAAGGACTTTTTCTCGCTGAGAACTGTTTGTAGTGCCCACCAAACCAATTTGACAGAAAAAGGACTCGAGTGACCGGGTTTAAGCACTTCTTTTAAGAGTTATACCCCTAGCCTGGGCAGCAGAGGCTTGTGGGAAAAATAACACCTAAGTTTCAGCAGCTATAGATACTTCTATCAGACAATGTATTTAGCCTTCAGCAAAGGTTCTGCTCATCCAGATTGAAAAGTTAATTTTGATTGTATAAGCCAGGTAAAATATTTTGGGTTTTTAATGCCTAAGTATGATTTGATTGACATATCTGCTGCTTACAGCAGAATTAAACGATTTGTACCAACATGCAGTCACCTGTCTGCAGAGTACTGTGAACCCAGCTGGGGCATGCCCATAGAAACTGTTTGACGTAAGTTTATGGCTGCCATGCATGCAACAGATGTAAAAGTTTGGATTTTGTGTACTATTCACTTGTCCACAGAGCACTGTGAAGACAGCTTTAGCATGAGCTTATAACCTATTTGGCATATATAAGCTTAAGAGAACCGTGCAACGTGTAACGGATGTAAAACTTTGGATTTTGTGTTCTATACCTGTATAGATTGTCCAGGGGAGGCAGATGTGTTACATCATGTTACTGTAACAGATACATTAAAGACTTTTATTTGAATAATGAGGACAGTTTGCCTTACAGGTGACAGTTTGTCCAGAAATAGGCGTACTTTGGAGATATATAAAAAAAAACCAAGGGAGGAAAGATTGGGCTTGCCATTGATACTAAAATTTATGTGGATAGGCCAAGCGGTCAGTGAGTAATTAACATGTTAAATTGTGTAAATAGGTCCTCGTGTCAAGTTCACAGGTCTATGTGCTGGGTATCCCTATCTACTACACACTTTCCCTGCCTTTTGAGCAAATCAGGGTGCATAACTCCTATTTTCAGGAGTTGCTTCCCGCAGTCTTATTTCTGGATAACATCTATTCAGATTGTTATGAGTGCAGCGGATGTTCACTTACAGGGGAAAGGAACTTGAAACAGCATAAACTTTCATTTCATATTTGTTAACTACTTTCTTGTCTTTCATTTTTATTCCTGACTATGTTGCCATGATGTAGTTTTCCATTTTATATGAGATATTAGCAAACTCAATACTGCTGGCATAGTCCTGACCTTTACTTCTTCTACTACATATGCCTTTAATACGCTGTACTATTACAGAACATGAATTATTTTCCTTTGATATATACCATTCACATTTCACTGTTGGATACCTATTCATTTACTGTGTGCCATTCATACAGCATGATAATCACTGCCCTAGAATCTGTAGATATTTTACTGGTGACAGATGGCAGTATTTGATGATCTGGGCGGTATTGATTACGGTCGTAAGTCCATTTTGTCAAAAACTGGACTTATGACTGTAATCAAAATCGCCCAAGGTGAAAATGGTCCATTCAGGACATCTGCAAGGATAAACAGTTATTGGTAACATCCGTAGTTTAACTGTCATGTTGTGACACAATAAGAAATTAGTCAATTCTTATGATATTTCATGAGTGCATGCGAGATTAGGCAGAATGTGGGGCAAAATTTGTACTCTACTAATTTTAAGTTATCAATGCCTGGTCAATATCAATATCAAAAGGATCCAGATATCAGTCAGATTGGAAAATCCCAGCTCCTCAGGCCAAGACCAAGGATAAAAAAAAATTAAAACTTTATTCATAGTCGCCAGTGTAGGCCAGACTGAAATATCATATCTAAAATTCACTGAATGAAAATTGGAGAAGACAAGTAAATTCAGATATTTTTATTGGCATGTTCTGCACATCCTATTATTTTTTCAACACATTTTCAATAATAGTGATCAGTTTTGCTCATTCAGGAATTTACATTATAACCAGAGAATTCTTCCGTTGTGTTTTACATTGTGCTCATAGCAAACAAATTCAGATTGATTAAAGTTTGCATTGTTTTTTTTTACCTCAGAATGTGCCTAATACCACTTACATGTGTGATTTGAAGGATATTGGATTGAAGATATTTCATTAACTCACCTTTTATTCATCCAATAGTGTGTGCTTTTTTTTTTTTTTTTTTTTTTTNTTTTTTTTTTTTTTTTTTTTTTAATTTAAATATTTTATTTCCTGATATATATGTTTTCAAGCTGTCACTGGAAAGAAAGTTATTGTCTCGTCCTCATGGAGCTTTACACATATGAAATGAAACCTTTTCCCTTTACTAAGATGGATACGTTTGCACAATCCGACATATTTTTTGACAAGGCCTCACTGTGCAGTTGGGCAAAAATTGGCCAGTCTTCAGTGAGTTCTAAGACAGATTCAAGAAAGTTATGCCAAACCAAAGGTGTGTAATATAGTCGTTAGTTTTAAATATTTGATGCAAAATAATATACCCAGAACACATCCCATGGCTTCATATGGGCAGACACACTGATTCACACACCACTTGTCAAGTAAATTCTAGAGTGAACACATTTTTGTGCTGGTTCCTGTGAATGTTGATCATTTGGTATGCAGCAATCTGCTTTTTCCAGAGTGTCCACCTGTTTTTTTTTTCTGTTTGTGCTAAAATTCTAAATTTAGCAGAGCAACAGGTTTGCTCTTTTTAACAAACTTGTTGATCTTGTTTGGAACGTACAAGATGGTTTGGGCCATCATAATAACAATGATCTCAATAAGATACGCATTAATCAGTGTGTCTTGCTTCTAAAAATACAGTAGAGCCCAGATATCTCGAAGTCTCTGTGCTCGACATTCTGCCTAAGTCGACTTGATTTGGAATTCCCAACTTTTTCTCTATATATCATTACTAAATCGAGATCCTGTATGTCGACATTTTTTTCCTCTCTATTTTTCTTAAGTCGACATGAACTGGAGTGTGGCATGATAACAAAACACTTGAACGTAACGCAAAGTGACACTCGTGTGGAGGGAGAGATGGGGTTGGTGTGCATTACACACTCGTCGAAAACTATCGTGCGTGGGTACGGGTGAAAGAGCGGGGTGCCCGATCCTCTCTTCTTCAGTCATGTGGTGAGAGGGTTAGGCCTAGGGGTGAGGTGAAGGGATTTCTATTCTGTGTGTGCGGTGCGCGAAAAAGGCACTAGGCCTTCAAAAACTACTGCTATCCCTTAAGTCGACTTTCTCTTTACTCGACGTAATTTCAATGGTACCAGCAATGTCGACTTATCAGGATTCTACTGTACTTTAATAAGGTATTTTCAGTTGCGACACATGACCAAGGGATTTTTGCCCACATGTTGATTTGTTTATATGTTCTGCATATGCTGGGCTGCTCTTGACAAATGGAAATGAGACTCCAAATTTAAATGCATAGCGTATTGTGCATACATTCCATACAGGAGTTGCTTCATTGGGGAGATGTTTCTACCTTTTGCTTGTGTGTATATTTTTATAGCAACATCTTTGAGTCTAGCATGAAAATCATTTCACATCAAGCATTCATTGTCTGAATTGATGATAATGGTAAACCCTTACCCATCGTTACGAACTTTGAAGATCATGATGTGATATTGTGTAGGACCATAGGATATTTCCAAACTGATGTGGAGGCTGTGAAACTGAGCACTGAGAGTATTGTGTAGTGAAGTGCTGTTTCCTTCTTATTTTTAACCCTGTGTATTTCATCACCTATGTGCTATTTACATCTATCAGTATTTAGTTGTGGCTGCATTTGTTTTATGACGTTTACATTGCTCATCACTACATTTTGTCTTATGACTTTTTCTTAATTAATTAATGTTGTGCAAGCTTTCTTGTCTTTGTGGTAGTGCTTTTTTTTTTCATCCCTATGTAAAGGTTCTTTTCTGGTTTATACTATGCTTTTGTAACAGTTATCTGACATTCCCATTGTTTCGCCAAAGTGTGTGTTCACTGTTCTGCAATAAATGTGCCTTTTATGTGTATATTTTGAACTTCTAAGTACCAAATTTTAGAATTTACTAGATTCACATGTCATTCTTGCTGTAGCCTTTGTCCTGTGCAGAAAGTTCTATTACATGATTCATATGCAAGTTTTTGATATGACAAGGGATGGACCTGTTTGGTGAAGTGAGATGTGCACAAACCAAAAGCTGTGGCTATGAAGGAAAAGTTATACGGTAGTAATGAGCTTAAATATGCAAGAAACAGGATTTATAGTAATGAGCTTAAATATGCAAGAAACAGGGTTCATGCATGTCCTTTAAAATATTAAAGTCCATAATTAGTGCTTAATTTTGTAAAACAGCCAGGGAACTTTAATACTGTAGTCCCAAAGTGCTTTGAAGCAAGCACCATAAACTGTGTCTGTCGCAGGATTGGGTATGTGATATCTCAATTTTTATAGCTTCACTGAAATAGGTAAAATAAGACTCTAATGAGATGAAAAAGTGCCAGTCCATCATTTTCTGCTTACAGCAGTCTGTAATTTTATATAACTCTTTTGCAGTGTGACCAGGCAGTCAGTCAGTTTATGGAAATTGATCCATAAAAGAACTTTATTTATAATCATAAAATAGTAGCATGAACCCTGAGAAGAAAAATGATTCCACTTAGTGGATTGACGAATAAGAGAATGTGGTTTCTTTTGACTGGACTAGATCTGCCCTCTGTGTGTCATTTGATTCGTGGCAGTTTTAAAATGGAATTTAGGTGGTTTTTTTGGGTTTTTTTTGTTCTTTCTAATAAGACATGGAAAGTAGGATCTGCAACTCAATGTGAGCAGCTCTCTTAGATTTTGTTGCTGATAAAGCTGAAATTTAACGAAGCGAAATATTGTGAAGGTTGATTCTGCTGCATATTACGCAGCTTTTCAGAAAACAAAAAGTGAGTTAGCCTGATATTGTAGCATTAAGGAAAATTTTGAAATCAGTTTTGGATATTGTGTATTAGAGAATATCTTTTCACATGGTTATTCCTCTGGTGTTTAAAGTTGCACTGTTTATCCTTTGCTTTTTATTCATAATCAAAAGCTCACAAGTTTGATATGCAATCCAATAAAGTATTCTTGATTTAAATCGTTGTGTTCGGTCTTAATTCTTAATTTACTTGGAAATTGATGACTTCTAATTTAATCACCATGACATTCCCTCTTACTAATGATGGTTTTAGGAGATGCTGATTAACTCTGTAATCATTACATCTCGGCAGGAATAACATGAAGAGCGGTTTTTATTTGTGTACAGTAGTTTAGGACCATCATAAATTCACCTTTCGAAATCAGCGAATGAGGACAAACAGTACAATATTTGTCACGGTCCCCGAGAGAGGCTCAAAAGTATGAACCACAGGGTAATGCTTAAAGTTTTAGGTAAACAAGCATTGTAACTGTAAACCAGAGTTGCAAAGTTGCAGGTAAAAAATGGGCAGCAATAGCCTGTTTTTGCTATGTGGCGGTCTCATTTGGCCTAGTTTAGCCTTGCACGTTGAAAGCTTCTCTTGAAGTTTTATTGAAAGTTCAGTTTGGCGACTGTTGTCAGAATTATAGTAAACTTATGAACAAAATAGTACCAAAATTTAAGAATACAAAACACTAAATACAAAAAAAGGATGACATGTTAAGTTTTGTGTGTGGAAAATTTGTATCTGATGAACATGGTTATCATGGATCCAGAAAAGCATGGAAAACTGCCATTTAGCATTTTCAGGTCTATATAATATATGTGGAATCAGCAAAACTGACAAGCTCTCATGGAAAAAAAATCATGGCAAATTAACCACTAGTTTCCCGTATCCCCCGCCATCGCCCGCAACCGTTGTGACCCATATCGCCAGCCATCGCCCGCTAACAGATGACTGTATGGATTCATAGTTTTAGTGCGTTTGTATTATTCTTCCGTGCACGGAGTCAAGGTATTAAAATCCTAAAATGTTGGAATTCCGTTTCCTTTTACACCTTACACCGGGACACTATGGAAGTTTTCCTAGCAGGGCTGTGGGAACCTAGTGGTTAAAAAGCATTGGATTGATGGTTCATAAGTTTGCATGAAACTACTCTCCTGTACATTGACCGGAGTGAAAACATACTGAAGATATTAACGCAAAGTTGTCGTAAGGTGGTTTTAACTATGTTAGTCTCCTGGAAAAAATTAAGGACAAGTCATAAAAACATTTGGGTATCTATCACTCTCTGGCAATCCTGACTGATTTCATTGCATGTTAATACAGTAGCTTCCTGTGTGTACACTAGTCGAGTAAACTTTTTGATATTCTTGGCCAAAACCATCAAACGGATGCAATACATAAGAAATGAAACGGCAAAACTGAAGCTGGCATCATCTGTAATTTATTGGCTTTTATGACTTTTCAATAAAATAACAATAAAATGATATTTGTATACATCAAACCCATAGAACCAATCCCATCCCTGCTGGAGTAACTTCGGCAGATATTCACATTAAAATTTACATGCTGATCTGACAGAGAAGCCAGCACATATACATATTTGTGGTTCTGCACTTACAAAAGCTCACACCATTCGCGCTCTTCCGGCTATGGGAAACTGCAGAGAAATTATACCAGGAAAACTTTTAAATTCTTAACATCAACTAAATTACTAATTCTGAAAAATCTTGGGGACCATTCTCTACTTTCCTCCCAAAATAGTCCTTGTTGCATCCTCACCCCCAATTTTCTATTTGCCTTTTTCATGAAGAATATTGCATAGCATTATTCTATGAGAACAATGAAGTCTTCATTTCTAAAACCAGTGACTCCATAAGGATGTCGGTGAAAATCTGTCATCTTAAACTTTCATATGAATCACTGTCGTCTTATTGTTGAAAATTTCATAAAGTGCCTTAATGACACATTCACAACACATGATGCCATTTTACTTTATCTCTTTGTAAACTGGTGAGCTGGGCAGTGATATGGAAATGTTCTCAGGAGCACAAAAATCTACACACTGTAAAACTTAATAATTTTATACATGACAATGTTCATTCGAAGAGAATTATTTTTGATCTGCTGAATCATTTCCTACTATGCATACCTGGATTATCCATGATAAGGAAAAAGAAGGATCACCTGCCTTCAGTCTAGTTAAGGGCCATTTACACATGCAGTTCGGTCACATGCGATCTCTCTAATGACCTCTCATATCCAATTTATCTCCAACTTATTTGTATTTACATGTGCCGATCCGTCTGATGAAGACTCAGCCACATGGCGCTAGTGTGCCACTTGTAACAATATTTTATACGATAGGGTAGGTGGCCAAAGAACAAACCATTTTCAAACCAAAATCGTAGACAAAAATTGCCGTTAGTAAGTAATTGGGGGGAAAGCGTGAAAAATACAGTGAATTGGATAGAATAACCGATTTTCTTCAATTTAACAGTGAAATATTTTTTTTGCATTAAATATGCTTCTACATCGGGCGCAGAGAAATAGTCTATGTGTTGGTGTGTAGCCTAAGCATACGCGCAATGCCAGTGCAAAAACAATGCGTGACATTTAACAACTGCTATTTTGTATCTTTTGAAAAAAGCCTTAAATGAAGGTCTGTACGCGTGGACTTTATTAATTTTGATATGCTGATTACGAAAATACAATCAGTTTTAAGTTAAGCTAGGATGAGTAGTTAAGTGTTTATTTGCATTTTAAAATCACCCCACTCAAGAAAACATCAAAGGAAGCCGCCACTGGATGTTAGTGTAGATGGATTGTATGCCCAAAAATCAAGCAGGATTTAGATAATGGGATATTGCATTTACACATGCAGTTTTATCGTCACAATCAACAATTCTGATGGATCCTGGAGTTCAAACTGCACACGTAAATGGCCCTTTAACAGCATGGCAACCAAAGGTGTGCATCATGAAGAATCTCCCGTGATTGGTAATGATGAAAAACTTCATCTAGCTTGAGCAAGATCAAGGGTGAGGGTCAAGGGTGAGGGTCAAAGGTGAGGGTCGCACGCCTGAAGGGCTGATTTATTGCAAGTGACAAAAATTATTATTTAATAAACAAAAAAAAAATGGGGTGGACGGGGATCTAATAATGCTTCATAATTGGCATGTTTTTTCAGATTACTGTTAACTGCATTTTGCACTAAGCATAATAATAAACATAACAGACGATAAGGACTTGCAAAATGTTTTGTAACATCCTTTGATTTGTATTGAACACTTTCATAATAAACGTTTTCAAATGCATTTCCTTTACCAGTCTTATTACTAAAGCTATATTTGAAGTCATTCTCATGTTCAAAAATATCCTCAAAGTTGCTGCTAACATACAGTTGACCTACATCTAAGTGACATACTGATCAGCAGTTGGGCAAACTGTGAAACTCCATCTCCTTGCAAACAAGTACCGACATGCATGACAAGGAAATTATCTCCTGATGATAAAAGTGAGCACCAAACAGATTCTTTGCTAAAGCTATGTCACAAATAAAGTGAATTCAAAGACCTGGCTAAAAGCTTTTGTCAGAAATGAACTAAATCCTGAGCAGTTTTATCTGGCTTCTAAAACCCATGTAACGTAACAATGTAATAGGAAATCCCCAATGTCCTGAGACAAAAGGCTTGTCTTGATCAAAACTGCATTTGAGATAATTGAATGTTCCTGTCTGAAGATGACCAAGACAAAAAAAAAGAGTTTTCTAATGTTAATGATAATATCACAGCAATTTTGCATATTTTATCGGGAGATGAGGATTGTCGTCTAGGGGTAGATTTGAAGGCGCAAAAAAGTCATTCTAGTGGAAAAAAACACTTCTAACCAAGATCAGGTGGCAAGTCTGTCTAACAATACCTGTTTGGTTCACACAAACCATATCAAGAAACAGTCAATAGTATGTAGTAACATACAATAAACAATTACCTCGCCATTCTCTAATAGGCTTGTGCTGATTCTCAGGAAAATGAACACTCTTGATTTATCTTAAGCAAATTCTGTTTGAATAAATCCTCAAATAAACATTATTACAAAGACAGCTATGAGAAACATTACTAATCAAGGCAATGAGGCTACATGTGTAGCAATAAGGCCTCTTGGCAGGACCAATAGTGTGTTCCCAGAGAAGGAAACAACAAGGCTGGACTTCTTTTGTAGAAAGGAAAGGAAAATACACAAGATAAGTTCGCATATAATTCAGTTCATTTTACAATCACCGTTCAGATTGCAAACATTGCACAGAGAATTGAGGCTGAATAAATATTTTCAACCTTCACAAAACTCTTCACCCCTTCTTCAAAGTCCACTCCTATACAAGAAGTTCTCTAGCAGCTGCAGATATTTTATTGACTGTAACGTTCATGGACACCACTCACTTTTAACAAAAATCTCTGAACTTCGGCAGTTTCATATATATAGTTTACTCTACATTATATTTTTCACCAGTGGTTTACATGATGCAAATATAATTCTTGAACCTTGAACTTTCACGGATATAAATTTTTCTATGAGTAGCACAGAAACCTCCATGAAAGAGCAAAAATCTGATTTTATGACTGTAGCTTGCTAGGGCATTATCAGAGTAGTGCTGAATAGTGGCTATCTTGCAGCCTCTATAAATTTTGGTCATCGGAACTGAAATATGAAAATTGGTTTACTCTTTTGAAACCTAATAAACACGGTTCAGGCAAACAGAATTTATTTATCTTTATTTGTGTTTATTTGGGGAAATGTTTGAAATATTAATAAAAATATTAACAAAATCAGAAGTGTTATGAACATGAAAGCACAAAGCAAAGTTCAAACAACGCTAAAAAAATCTGCCTGCATCTGATTAAGGAACAGAGGATTGTACTATAAATTCTGAACCACAATGGGGAGACAAAATCACTGGAATCCAGTTAATACAAAATTGAAAGGTTCACCTAAAACTTGGTAGGGTAAAGCAAATTTTCTGTTATCCATTTCCAATCTAGAAAGAAATAATGGTCTTTCAAAATAGTTGCAAGCATTGTGTTTGGTATGGTGCGTTTTCAAGCCACGTGTTTTCAGGGATAGTTCTGTGTTATCATTACCTGTGACAGACATAATATTTGATCTAATCTTCATGCACTGATCATCAATGGACAAAAGGAAAGAAAATGCAACAGCTATGGCTTTTGCCTCTCTGTCACATTTTCTTATCTTGGTGGTGCTACTATTTCTTATCACTCGGTGGTGCTACTTTTTCTTGTTACTCGGCGGTGCTATTTCTTATCACTCGGCAGTGCTATTTCTTATCACTCGGCGGTGCTACAAACTGTTGCATTATCAAAAGTTCCCTGAAACTCATTATTGAGATATTTGAAAGTAATTTTTACAATGAATAAAAAGGGCTTTTGGACAGGAATTGCCTTTTCAAATGGGTTAACTGCGAGTTCAGGCAAAACACTGTCATGTTAAGTGAACCCAACTGTACAATGCTACAGGGACTACTGAAATATCAGCTTCAGACTTCCATACAGTATCTCCTCATCATTCATATTCACTTTCACACATGATAAATAGTTCACTTCTCTTGCAGACTGTGGCATAGTAAAAATCTGTCCACGTTCATTCCCATCACAGAACCAGTGTATCTCTTTCGGCTCTTGTGTCTTCACACTGTCTTTCACAACCTCTGACCTCTCATTCACATGGATGACACAAGGTCACATGTCTTTTAAGCGATCCAAGTCTCGCTTTTCACATGCTTCGTAAAGGTCAGTTCGCCCCAGCAGGGAAAGGGTCATTCTCAGTGTACTCCAAATGTTCTCTGACATAGCTGAGGTCTGTCCATTAGGCCCTCGGCTCTCCCGCTGCATGTTCAGAGCTGTTACAAAATGCTCCACAGCTTCTCTGTTGAAAAACATGAAAATCACTTCACTTAGCTGAGTAACTGAACTTCTGAGTTATTCACAATATCTTCAGAAAGAGAATATTCATAATACACGAAGATCAAATATCATGGCTGAATCCAACCCTCTGCTTAATCTCAATATTTTTCCAAGCTTCCATTTGAAATATGTCTCAGTTTTCAGTACTGTCCCCCATCACATTAACCTAGTGACAGCAGTTTCAAGTCTCAAGAAAGTCCAGATTTATATGAGGTTTACTGTAAACATGAAAACTCTGGTATATTTATATTGAATGTGGACAAATGGCAAATTTTTCACCCATCAGGTTTCCATAGATATCACACTGTAATCAGTCTACCAAGCTTCCAAAAATGATAAAATAAAATAGTATGCTCCTGTGCTCTACCATCTAGGAATGGCTGTACCTGTTGTACTTGTATGAATCATATTAAAGTACTGTACATGATATTACAAAAAAACTCACTTGTATGCCTGCAAATTGACACAAGCAATGCCCAAATTGTAACGCGATCGAATAAATCCTGGCGACAACTCCAGCGCTCTCCTGTACGCTTCTACTGCTTCTTCACTGCGATTACCATTGGCTAGTGTAGCTCCATATTTATTCCATAATAAGGCATCCTGGAAGTAAAGCACAAGCAAGAATACACAGTGGGATGACTGACCCAGCCAATGAATTTTTTTTTTTATCAATCTCAACATTTTCATATGTGAATGAATAAAAAAATCAACTGAAAAAAAAAACAACCAGACAATGTCATGCCAATGTGCATGAATTTCAGGAAATGTATGACTATAGCAACCCATACCCTCTCTGCACCCCCTCCAATAATAAGCACAAAAAATAAACAAGAAAGAAAAATCCAAAATATAAACAAAAAGTAAGCAAGGAAGAAATTCTAGACATCCTGTCTTTTCATAAAAACCATCTCATCGAGGAGTATTTGCAACTGGTTCTGAAATATTTAATCAACATCCACAAATCACAGCTGATCATCAAATGCAAAATAAGTTCTCCCAGCTATCCCATGAGTCACATTTTGTGTCTTGATAACATAACGATGATTATATTATCCAGCAGATTAAAGTTTCTGAGGATTTCAGGACCAATGTTAGATGTTAAAATTACTGGCTGGCCTATCAACAACAGCTAAGATAAGTCCAATCCTACCCCCTGCCCCCCACCCCCTGACTAATAAGAATAAACTGTTTAAAACTTTTCACTCGCTAAAATGGAGGAGTAAAAGTTGCAAATTTACAAAAACAGAGAAGAGGGGGGAGGAAGAACACACATTTATAGTTTACCAGCTCAACAATATTTCCTTACCTGTGGTCTTACTTGAAGGGCTAGACTGAAACACTCCACAGCCTTGTCATACTCCCCACTTAGATTGAATAAGATACCTAAACCACTCTGAGAGAAGGAAAGCCAAATTAATTGAACTCAACAAACAAATTACAAGAACATGCTTACTTTCAGCAGAATGAAACTGCTGCAATTTCTTGTCTTGTAATGTCTCGTATCCAAGCTAATGCCTGCTCGTGCGTTTTCACACTATTATTACCCCACTAGGCCTGATCATTCTTGGGCTTTCTCATTTCATTGTGGAGTATAGAGTGCCTCTACTATTTACTTTCTAAGTTCATTGGGGAGCATACAGTGCCTCTCCCATTTACTTTCTCAGTTCATTGGGGAGCATACAGTGCCTCTACCGTTTACTTTCTCAGTTCTTTAGGGAGCATACAGTGCCTCTACAATTTACTTTCACAGTTCATTGGGGAGCATACAGTGCCTCTACCGTTTACTTTCTCAGTTCATTAGGGAGCATACAGTGCCTCTACCATTTACAGATACTGATCCCCAGCTCTCTGATAATATCTTCCACTATCTATGACCAAGCACCTCTTTTACAGATGGGAGACTGAGGAAAATGTGGATAAAATGCTTTCCAGAGGCACTTACACCATGGTAATGGTCAGGAATCAAACCCACAACCCTTTGATCTTAAATCCAATGCTATGCCCAATCCAGGCTGTGCCAGGTATCTGTGAACAGTCATATCAAGTCATAGAAAGGCTCAATCGGCAAATCGAACAGCTGTGATGCAGCTGAAAAGCAACATGAAGACCAAAGAAATTTAATTTACCTGCACATCGGCATCAATCTGAGTTTCTGCTGATAGTCTGGCTGCAGATAAGTACAGCTCTCTAATCTCCTCATGTTCAGTGCTGTAACAAAACAATTGAAAATAAATAATGATTCATTCTACATACAGCAGAATTATGATGAAATTATGAAAATGCACTATGATATAAATGAATTAACTTTGCGTTAAGATGGAAAATTCAGAAAAAGCCCCTGTTTGAACATGCACAGTATATCTAAGAGACATGGATGAAATCTGGTGTCAGGTAACTGGTGCTATCACAAGTAACAGTTGTTCTAAGGTCATTACTCCTAATGGAGAAAAATACACTATTCAGAATTTTGGTGTTCGATTTTGCATAGAAACGTTGATGCACTCATGGTGGTAAGTGGCGTATGATGCTTTCTGCATTACAACGTCTGGGAGAAGGCCATGTCTCCTCTTAATAAGGTTAGTCTTAGATGTGCTCCATGCCTTACTTATAGCATCATTATAGTCAAGATATCTTCCTCTCATTGGTCTTGATGACCAGTCCTTCACATACGAGCCATCTTTCATGGAGGAATTATGCTGCTTTTTTTGTCACAGCTCCAGTAAACTATTATAGTTATCACTTTCTGCTACATAAGAAAAATGTAATAAATATTATGAAGTTACCAATGACTGCCACGTGTTAAGCATGGCTTGTCGAGAGAATAAAATGAACTTATAACTATGCATAACTGGAATGGTAAAATGTTTGATAACAGGACTTCCCATCTGACCATCAAATAACATTTCGATCGAGCACGATAGAAAGCATTTTCTACTGGCTGCAATAATCTGTTCTCAAACAAGACAAGGAACTGCAGTAATCATCTGGGACAACCAAGTGTCTAGCCAGATCAAAGGACATACTATAACTTAAATCCTATATCAGAGGAGAATTTCAAAGCTCATATTTGATAGGGTAAGCATGAATGATAGATGACTCCAGCCATCTCTGACTTCAGATACAGAACATACCTGGACATGAATGTTAACTCCGGAGGCTGCGGAGGTAATTCTTCTTTGACTAAATGAGAGTAGCGGGGATTGCGGGCCAGCCAGGACTTGAGGGAGTGGCAGGCATGAGAACCAAAGGACTCATTGGTATAAGAGACTGCAAGCGCCATCCAGGCTGTCAAATTATTTGGGTCAAGGTCTATGCATCTGAAAGAAAACAATCACAAATAGGTTAGATATTCAGTTCACAAGTACAACAATACAGGAATAATAATTTATTTTCTTTTTTTTCAGTATTTCTCCTCCACATGTTGCTATTTGGTGTTGGCAATTTCCCTTCCTTCTCCTTCATCACCAATCAACGCTGACGCCACTTCTCAAGAATGTGGAGATAAAGGAAAAGTGTTAAGCACTAAGCCAGTTGGCCTGGGGATCTTCACTCTAAATAACAGTTCTCCATTGCTTTGTGCATTTATCCAGCTTGTCAGTCTATTCTGAATTTTCTCTCTCTGTCCTCCTCTATTTCATCTGCCATTTAGTTTTCCAGTTTTCCATTTGTCGCCAAGTGTGTCAGAGTAAACTGCACATCATGGTATCTTATCTTCACTAATGCAGTCACAAATTTCATCAGGAAATGCTGGTTGGCAAGAAATTTGGCCTAGAATTCAGATTTTCACCAGACAACTCACTAGCATTCTGTGCAGGGCCCTCAAAAATGTGGGAACTGTGGCATACGCTACTTTCACTAACAGGTTAACACTAGTAGCGCTAGCTGACCTCATGCTATGCAGCTCGCTGGCTGTGTGACCTAGTTTTACCAATGTTATAGCGGATCAGCGCATACTGCCTGACAGTTAGGAACCATTGCAAGGATACACGGCTGCATAAATACTATTGCCACAGGTAGAGGTTGGTTGAGCGATGCGTATATCTACTATTGCTGCACTAAATGGTAGTGAGCGCACGGTAGTATATATACTATCACGGCATCACGAGGGTTAATCTGGCACTGATTCTGAATGATACTGAGAAAACAGCAGCTGATACAAGGTTATTGCACTGAGGAAATGAAACAATGTAATGGCTAACAGCAACCTGTAATATAATACGTTAAAAAATAAGTGAAAATATAACTTTCATTTACCCTGTAGGGAAACTGAGTTACAATGTTATATTAAGTTCAATTCAAAAGGTTTTATTAGGCCATAGGCCAACATAATGCATTACAATACAATATTACATTAGTACAATCCACTGTCAATACATAAACCGTGTTCCTCATGCACACTATTGCCACTCATCTACCACTTTCTCATCTAGCTGACATCCAGACTTTCGAGAGTTAAACTGGCACACAAATCATGACATTACCGATTCATCACTCACTCTCTCAAACTACACTCTCTACTTGTCTCTCCTCCCCCCCCCCTCCTCCGAAAAAAAAAATTCCTTGCCAGAGGGTGCCCATTTTGGCTCAAATTTCTGATACAATGTTTTACTTTTTATTCATAAGAAAGGCACATAGAACAATGCATCTCATTCATATACATGCATTGATACACATAACCAAGTCACTGCTGGTGGCGAGGTACTTAATTACATCTGACTTGAGTGAGGAAGTGGAAGTGAAGTGTCTTTCCCAAGGATACTACAGCGTAAACCATCCAGTCTGCGAGTCGAACATACAAACTTCGGACTTCACAGTCTTCAGTTTCTGAGTATAAAATCACAGACTACATGACCACACTATAATAAGGGTACAAACCTCAATTTCGAAATCAGAGGATGCATATCATTTGTGATACCAATTTCTTCACTTTTCTTGATTGGGAAAGACTTGCAAAGTTGTAGCAGAGCTACTTACTTTCTTAAGGCTGCTATTGCCGCTACCTCTTGCTCATTCTCAGCTTGTGTTGTGCCTAGATATTGCCAAGCCTGCAAATAATCACAAGACAGTTGTTACAGACTCACAATCAATAGAAAGTATACATGCAACTTAAAACAATGTTACCTCTCCGTAAAGCACACAAGGCAAAACAATTTAGCATATTTGAAACTTCAAGGGCCTTCATATCAACTACACAATCAAGTATGAGATACATTTTACACTGATGGTTGATGGGCCCTTTCAATCCATGATCAAGATTTAAATGAAAAGTCACGAGTATTAAACGATGTATATGTCTTCCTACTCCATCCACTTCAACTTGACTTTCTCTCTATTTGAATCCTTGTCTCTCTTTCTGACTGAGATGAGTGCATGGATAGCACTGGTGAGCACTTATTAGGGCACAAGAAAAAGTGATGTGCTATGAAAGTTGGCAAGTTTCCATTTTGATCACTATCATGCTGTAAAGGCTCCCCCAACCACCACTCGTTCCATGTAAGCTATATCCTATGTTTGATTAAATGGCAGATGTGAAAATCTTCCAAGTTTTAAATGTTCTACATGTTTTTTTTTGTCTTGTGAGATTTTATTGAGATGCGAAACCAATTTCACATCATTTCAAGTATACTTTTTTCAATTGTCAATATATCAGGTGGACACATAAAAAGTTTACTTAATTCAAAGTCTAATAACTTTAAAAATTAAAAAGAAACAGGAGTATAAACATGAACACATTTTCAGACAGATATAAATTCTATAATTGATGCAAGTCATTGATCTAGGTGCCATTCTTATTTCATTGCAAAAAAAGATAGAAATGCATGTCAAAAAGTGACATGTAGGGGCCAATGTGTTTAATGTGCTCTGGGCATGCTATCTGTAGATATTTGTTTTTAATTTATCAGCTGTGACATAACCATGGTACCCTGATATTTGTAATTTACAGCATTAGTGGCCACTATCCATCTGCTGTGTGTGTCAAAATTCAAGTGCATAAAATATGAATTACTGAAGTTATTAAACTTTGAAATTAAGTTGCCTTTTTTTTTTTTTGCCCACTTGACATGGCCTCTCTAATCTCACTGACTTTTCTTGTTTGCATGTGTACACATGACTGGTATGGTGC
>JAWQUT010000672.1:263043-286425 GCA_033807755.1 Ellobium chinense
CCCCACCCAACCTCTCCAACAAAAAAAAAATGGTGAGTGCAGCATAAATAGTGGACCAGTGGCTACACATAGAACACACTGTATCCTTCCAAAATGCGTAACGGCACCCCTTACTCCATTCTCACAGAATGAAACTTATGCAACAATTTAAATTTTAAACTTAATAAAACTTTGCTTGGAATGATTAACATGAAACTGTAATCAATTTCACATAATCACAGTGTGCCTAAGCAAACTCTTTATTTAATCACCAACATCCTTTAAGCATCATAAAAAACCATGCTGCATAACTGCACTCTCTATTTAATTAAAACTGTATCCATGTTCTTTGTAGGTTGTAATTAAATGGTGCCAACTGTAAAATTTCTCAAACTTTATTTTTCAAATATCTACCTCAATATGTGTGGGATCTTTCTGTACAGCAGCTTCAAACAGAAGAACAGCATTAGGTATATCTCCAGTCTCCAGCTTTCTCTTGCCCTCTTCAAATGGGCTTTCATGATCCAGTAGGTGGTTATCTTGGTCAAATTCGTAATCCTGGAGAGACAGGCAGGAAACTCTTTTACATGAAGAATGAAGTAACTGAAGATCTTTAGAAGGAGATACTACTGTATAGCAAGTGTCTCAGCCCTTTGCCTTCCTGACATTCAACAGAGGTTCAAACATACTCGGGTCACGACTCTCACATGTCCTTCTATTGACTTTTTCTTCAAAAATGTAATCACAGGGAAAAATTTACTGACAATTGTTTTGCACCTCAACACAGATGTTCTGTCCTTCTAAGATTTCATACTGAATCAGTCTATTATCCATCCATGACATTCTCCGTTCCATTCATAATCCTGAAAAATGAATAGGAGATTTCCAAGAACTCATGTTAAGTTTAATACACGTTCCTGGCCAGGCATGTGTAACTTCAGTGTTTGTTTTTTTTTCCTTTTTCGCTTTGTGTTGGTTTCAATTCAATTCGAGTTTCCCAATTAGATATAAGTTCATGACACCAAAGAATAAAACTAAACACCATCGCTGAAGAGGTGTTAGTTCTGTCAGGAAATAAATATAAGTATGGATTAAGGGGAGAAGATAGCAGAGAAAATAAAAATATTTTACTGCTATGGATCTGAATCTGTGTTTGTTTTAAAGATAAATCAACATGATAACAGAACTAGTACAAAGAAATATTGAAATGCAAATTGTGAGGAACAGGTCCTTCCTTTGGTGTTTACCAACCACTCACATAGGGAAGCCTGCAACTAACTGAAGAAAAGTCTTAAAGAGTGCTGATTGAGATTAGAAAAAAACTGGGATTGAGACTGATTGAGAAAAAATAGGAAGGAAAAAGACAATCACTAGGCACTTCACGAAGCTGATTAGAAAAAAGGAGAGTTGCCACAGAATGGTAATCATAATTTGCCATGATGTTTCCATGCTGTTCCAAATGGTCTAACATTTTTTTTCATGATAACAACATAATTAAAATCACAATTCAACAACATTTTGCTGCATGAAACAACAGTCTTCAATACACTTTCACTCTAGCAGATATACAGGAGAGTAGTTCCAAACATTTTACAAACCATCAGCGCAATGTCTTTTAATTTTTCATTTGTCACGAGGGACACTCTGCCGTCCCAAGGCAGAGCGACGTATCTGTACATTTCATGATTTTGAGGAAAATGCAAAAAAACTTCAAATGCTTAGCCTGTCTAAAGTTGTGAATGCTTCTAATCATGACTTTGCATAGTGTTAGTTCTAAGTATTACCTGTTTTTTAATGCAAGGTTCAACAGATCATACCGTTAACTTTTGGCGGGAAATCACATCAAAGCAGATAAGGTGTTCAGTACGTCACTCTGCCTTGGGAAATACAGAAGCATTGCTTTGACATCGACTGTGTGGTTGTAAACACTCACTTACGTGGGTTTGACGCTTTGAAAACTACTATTTCGGGTGCAGATACGAGTACCTGCCTTTGACATAAAAAGGATATGGGCAAGACAAGTCCAATAAGACAATGAAATAAGAAAACTTGATTTTGTCAGATACGTCGCTCTGCCTTGGGACAGCAGTACTGTTGAAGACTCTAATGTATTCACTTTGTCCATATTCACACATCTTCTAAGCGTGGCTATGAACTTTTTGATTGACTTTAACCATATTTGCTAATTCAGGGTAGTTTCCAGACCTGGAAATACCAATGGCAAGTTTCCATTAATTTTCCAGATTTTCCAGGTATGTGACAACTCTGAATTAAGAGAGGCAAAAAAAAAACATCTCACCTTGAATGCCTTAGACTGGTCATAATCTGTTAACCAAGGATGTCCTTCCTCACTGAAACAGAATAAAGATAATAGATAAGCTCCCATTGTGTCGCTTAAATCCTCTTCAAATCTTATTTTCCAGTATAGTAATGATGACAGAACATTCAGAAGGCAACTGCGAGCATTTATGAGCCTTAAGGTGAAGTTAACGTTTTGTGAAATATGCATCTGCTGTACACTCTGCTCCTAACGGCACACAGTGATATAACATTACTGACAGAACTGGGGCATAGTTATTTTAGAACTCCTTTCATGATAAACTGTCATTTAGGCAAAGAAATGCACTACAGACTTCAAATACAGTAGTTTATAAGTAAGTATATACTTCAGACCCTATCAGTGACATAATTTGTATAGGTGAAAGTGCCCATGCTGGCACCATTTGTCTCCCCAAGAGGATATATATGCAATTTTTAACCATGATATATTTCCATTTAATACTACTGTGACTTGGATCACTACTACACTCTGAAAGTTGTTTTCAGTCTAGGAACTCTAGTTATGCTGGAGATGAATTTCAGCATGCCAAAAAAAGAGATTTTTTAAAACTAGAGCTGAGAGCCAACAATTTATTGTGAATCAAAAGATTGAAATGTATGACTTCTACTAAAGCTGTCTGTAGGTTGAACCGCTCTAAATATTTTATTGTACATCATAGAGCTGCCAGACATGAGGTAATAGGAGTGTATTAGTCCTCCCAAAACTGGGATATTTTAAAAATAATGGCATATCTATTAACTCTTGTAGTGCAAGGTGCTCTACATCTAGCTCCCCCCCCCTCCCTTCCCCCCTTCCCCCATTGGCAGAATGACCCAGTTTTACTGATATTAGATGGTCTGTGTGTTGTCTGCTGGCCAATCAGTTGATACTGAGCGCAAAATTTGAACACTGTCTCAGACGGTTGGCGCTGACATGTGAATTTATTCAACCATGGTGTCTAGAATAGTGGTGTGAAGATTAGAACTGGTTCAACGTTAGGCTTACAAGGGTTAACAGCTAAAATGACAAAAGCTTACTCTTTTACTTCCTCCCACTGTTTCTGTAACTTGTCCCAGAATTCTGTGTCTGTCTGATCTTGTGCTGCAGCAGAGAATTCTGCAAATTCTTCCTCCCATTTCTCTGTTAGTGACTTGGCTCCCTGGAATTCATGAATAGAAATCAGATGATCCAGACATAAGCACATAGCAAGTACAAGAAGGCATACATGCCTAAAACATACATGCCTTCTTTACAGAGTTTAGCCTCGGGTAGGCCCATTGTCATTTTACACTTTCATAGAAGTCTGCATCCCTGCACAATACTTTCTTACTTGTCTATTAATTTTAATGGGTATTGTTAAGAACTGGCAAACCAAGCACTGCTCAACTGCCAGTTTGTAAAAACTGTAACCAACTAATATTGTTTTGCCTTGAAAGTTCTTTCTTACTTTGGTTGAAACGTTTACCAAAGTATGGCCCATACTAGCCCGATGACAGAGGACATCTGCAATGGCCGCTATGCTATCATGTGCACATTGTGAAAACACCTGCATATATTTTCACTGTAAAGAAATGTACTACCCATGACGATCACTTCTAATAGCTACTTGAGCACTGTTACTTGTGTTACAATATGTGCGACATACAGATTTCGCAATCCTCATTCAGCAGATCTTAGCTCCTTAGTCACAGGGATAATCCCGAGAAGAGTTGCATCCTGGCTTTCAGGCTAGAAAAGCTGGTGTCCGTTCTCTTCCAAGAAGGACAAAAAGTAGGAGGCTGCTTGTTCTCGCATGCTGGTTAAAAATCCCATGACAGTTTCAAATACGTAAAAAGAGTAGGCCTAGCAGCCTCTGTCCAGGTAAAAATATAGAAAAATTCACCCAGCACTTTAATTTTACCATGAGAAAGGCACAACATGGGGCTTTAATAGTGCTTACACACCATAAAACGCTGTCTCAAACCAGCAAACAAACAAACTTATGTGGCCTAGGTCTGATAGCTACTCTCAATGACACACATTAAACAATACAGAACTCACTGTTTGTGCTGATGCAAAATCTTGAGCCCATTCTTCCGACAGCTCTCCTGATGACTTATCAATCACTTGATTGTCTCTGATGCTGATTTCCCCATCTCCTATCTTCTTCACAAATTTCATAAACTGAAAATAAATATTAGGCATCTGAGAAGCATCTAAACACACGAACACACGATGAATGTTCATAAGTTCATCATTAGGGTGAACAAAAGGAAAAAAAAAAACAGACATAATGTCAAACTTCAGTTTATTCAAGCAGATTCAATGACTGAAGTATTGCTCTACAAAATTTTCTTTATTACATTGGTTGGTTCTGTTTATGAAAAAAAAACCAATACAGTTTTTTAAAGAATGCATCTCTCTGATTTTCAGCTGATTTTATAAAGATTTTGCATGCTTTAAACAGCAATATGTCTTAGTGAGATTATTTTCTGTCACTGTGGTCCATACAATGACAAGCCTGATTTTCTCTTTGCCTTTGTCATCTGTTTTTACATATATGGAAAATTTGATGAAAAAGCATCACATATAAAGAATCAGTGGATTGCTTAGTGCTAGTATTTTGGTCTGGAATCAAATGCGCTTCAATGTTTTATAGAGAACAAGTGTCAGTATAAATGATGGCAAAATGTAGCAGAGTCTCAAGCACAAAAACATTGCACTCACTGCTCAGTAAGTTTTACAAGCAAAAGTCATATTATTGTACTTTAAAATATATGGTACACAAAAAAAACCGAACTGTGTTGAGTTTGTACAAATATTTTTCTAAAGAATAGAAGAAAGGCTCAGGGAACAGTAGAATGGCAGTTTATTATACAGTATAAATTGCCAAACTGAGAGAAAGAGCAGGTTGACAGGAATCAGTTGTACAGTCATTTAGAAATAATTGGGGAAGATCTGAAGAATTTAAATGTGAGACCGCTGAGCACTTTCAACTCTATAAATTACCAAGTTTGTTTGCGTTTTATTACATGATGAAACCTGCTGGATTACTGCACTTTGAAGTTAGCAAATGTGCTACTACGTACTGACGGACAGACAAATTTTTTTCCATTCTAGAAGACAAATTGTCATATGCCGGATCCAGATTATAAGTCCATGCACTGAAGCATTAAAAAGATATCCCAGAAAATCATTTTTGCTTCATGGATGGACTATACTTTAAAAAGCAGCTTTGTTTTCTTCTTAAATTAGTGACGGTGGTAGAAGTCTCTCTGTGGTCAACATGACTACTGCCCAACACTGGCACACTTCCAATAAAACTAGCACACAGCAATTAGTAAAACAAGCCAAGATAATGCATGTGAATGAGTTCTCACCTCGGATTCATTAAGTTTTGGGTCACTGACTGAACCTAGCAAGGCATTAGCTGTCTTCTCTAACTCTTTGTCCACCTGATCAGATGTGAAATCATCTACCCATTTTGTGTCATCCAACAATTCTTTCTCAAATTCTGCAGACCTGGTAAAAAAAGGCAAGAGAATGAAGAGATTAAATTCATTCATAAAGCCTTGATAGCTGAAAGACAACAATAGCCCCTTAACACTTTGCGGCAGTAGTGTTTTTTCATTTTCCAGAGTAAGTAAATCAAATCTCACAAATTCTGGCTCACAGGGACAAACTGTATTTTGTAACATGATCCTGTTTTTATAAACAGTCTGTGTTCATGATTAGTGCTTATAACATAGCAGTAACATTGTATGTACTTTACAGAGCCAAGAAAAATACTGAGTCATTTGGTTTGCTAAGGTATCACTGTGAAACCAGGTAAGTAAGCATCGCCTGGTTATGAAACTCATAACCCATTTTATCTCCATCCATATTTCAAGTCCATTTTGTGGTGAAAATTTCAGAATTCTACCATTTGCCATTCTACTGCACAACTACCTACCATGCTCGATCATCAACTTGTCCTAGATATTCTGCAGCTAGTTTTTCATGATCACTGCTCTCAAGGTAGTCCTGAGCCCATCTGACCTCTTCCCCGCCTCTCATCTGCCCAAACTCTGCTGCCCACTGGTCACTGCTGGCCAAAACTGGTTTGTTTGTAGCAGTAGTCAGAAACTCCTCTGCCCAATTTCCTGTTGAGGCCAACTCCGCTATACCAGGTGCTGAAAAAAAAAAAAAATGAAGTTAACAACTGAAAACACCTTAAAAGTTGGACACGAAGTGCAGAAAGAATCCAAAGTGCAGATTTTCTGGTTTCTTATTGACAGTCACAATCCTGGCAAACTTGCACTGTGATACAATTGGAATATCTATTATATATTTGGCAATTTGGAAACACACGTGTCACTTTTCTGGACAAACTATCACAACTACAGATTTCAAATTTGGCATGAGGGTACAAAAAGATACATTAATCATCACGACAGCTTTCAGCTTTTGGCATTTGGAATTGGTGAATTAAGAACAAACATAGTTTACAAAAAATTATAGTCCTTCTATGACTATTGGTAACCCTGGTCTGGAAACGAAACAAAATTTTGCTAGTGGATGACGTCATCAAAATTTGTGTATGTGGAAGTATTCATCAGAGGGGAACTTCAGCAGTGTTGTTAGACCTGGGAGCAGAGGCATGGAGGGGAAGGGGAAGGATGTGGAAAGACACAAAACATAAGGAAAATTTGTTCAGTAGGAATTTTGGTATTCCCTTCTTTCCCGACAGGGTTGGGTGTCTCAGCGAGTAATATATAGTAATAAATAAAAACTGCTCTTCTTTGTGTAGTAAAACCTTGATAGTAAATATGCCCATGGTGCAAGAAAAAAGCATACTTATTATTGAGGTGTACTTGGCGCGGTAGGTCACCATCTTATCTATCTGATTTACTGCTAGATCAAAGTGGTCAGAAAATTCTGACTCATTTGAAGTGTCAAAAACCAAAACAAAAAAATCTGGAGAGAGAAGTTTCACATACACTGGTCCACTGATTTGGAACAATCTGCCTAAAAACATCCGAGGTGCTCCCACTGTTGAAATGTTCAAAAAATCTCTAAAAACTCACCTTTTTGTTAAATATTTTGGCCTGTAGACTGAGTATGCCTGATAAAATGTAAATGATTTTCCTGAAGTGTTGTTGGAAGTCTGTTTTGATTGATTGCGTTGGAAAGCTGTGTTGTGTAATTACTGAAGATGTGTATATTACTTTGAACTTTTATGTGTTTTGCTGGAGTTAACCTATGTATCAGTTCTGTAAAGTGCTTAGAGCCCTTCATTGGGGAGTAGGCGCTATAGAAATGCTCTTATTATTATTTACTTAAATTCTAGGTCGACCTCAATAATGAGATGACAGAATAATAATCAATCCATGGATATGCAGTTCATACCTAATAACAAGGTATTCTTATCAAATAAATACTTGATATTGAGCTAGTACTCTACGCTGCATATGAACAAGAACTACAAGTTTTGAAACTCTGCAATGCCATGGCATTATAAAAAATATTTTAAACTTCTACACATAATTTCAATGTAACATTTTTCAATGATACGGTAATGTGACATAATTTGACAATAATGTGACAATGTAACATAATTTTCAGTCTTATGTGCTCTTAGTAGGAAATGTTTCTGTAACTGGCAATAGGGAACTGGTATTTAGCTTATACCTGAAGCATGATTACTTGGCATATATCCAAGCTGTTGCAACAGCTTGACCATCACAACTATGTATGAAGATATCTACAAGAAGGTTATCTCACAAATCACACAACAAAGACTACCTTTTTTATGCCACTTTACTGGCGGATTATTACAGCATATCCCATTTCTGCCTTACAGGTATGCAGCACAAACAAAATTCTTTGCTGTGAAGTGACCCTAAAGTGGTAATAAGTATCACTGTTGTTAATATATGTATAGGCGAACCTGGTCAGGCAACCACCTTCCTAATGACCAGCTTTAAGGCATGACCTTTCATTTCTCCTATACAGTCGAGTCCGCTTAACTCCAATTCGCTGGGACCACCCCAATGAGTAATCAGAATTCGACTAACGATTTTCAAGGCGAGTCAACCGTATGCGAGCGAGCCAGCACTCTAGGGAGGTCATGAGATCAATTCAACAGAGGAGGTAACTAAAGAATACATATTGAGGAAGTACAATATTTTAAATGGGATTATTTACCCTTTATAAGAAATGCTTTGAGCAAAGTTCCCCTTAACTAATGTAGTGCGTCCATTCGTTTGATTGTGGCTTGTCTTAACCAGATGAGCAAGCCTTTATCAAAGTCTTCAGCTTTGCTGAGTCGAATCCTCAACCTTTTCAGATCAATAGATGAGGAGGCCGCCGCTTTTTCCACTTGTTCTCGGATTTTCAAGATCGTAGAACGCGTGCTAGTGGGAATGTCATATTTCTCAGCTATGGCCTTCTTCGACATCGCACCTCTGTCGATTTCCTGGAGCATGTTTTGTTAATCTTCGACTCACTTGAAAAAGTCTTGAGGTTTCTCTTCACGGGATTAGAGGAAGTCATCATTTAGAGGACAAATTCAAGTTATCAACCGTACGCGAGCGAGCACACTAGGGAGGTCACGACGGAAGCCTCTTGTTTATACGTATACCTGTATACCGTCTCGGTGAATTGGGCCAGATGCATTTAATGTACACACTGCTGCCGAGATGCTTAATTATCGATCGATTTTTCAAGCCCGCGCGCATGTTCTTCCCCCCACTGTCTTATCAGCAGTGGTGTAATACACACACCCTAAACATCCCCTACACACACCTGTAATGTGGTTAGTGGCACTCGAGGTGCCTCTTTCTTAACTTCACAGGCAGCTGTACCAGCCAATTCACATTTTGTAATATACTGACTCAGACGGATGAAGGTTTTGCTTCATTTCTCAGCTAACAAAATCCTTTTTGCACCTGTCTGCACCTGTTATTTTTTTATGAATGAATGGTGGTCACCTTATGCAGGTTTGACTGTGCATGATCTACATCTAGGAAAGATGCCTTTAAGAAGAAGGATGCCTTTAACAAACAGCAGGACTTCATTAACTTAACGTTCATGATACAACTCTGTATACTTTAAGCTGGTGAGTAAAATCTGACACAGAAAATAAGGGATTAGCAAACAGAGAATAACAGTGAATTTGTAGATTTATCAAGGACATCAGATACAAAGCCACAAGTTTCTGTGATACAGGAAAAGCACAAATTTCACGGGAGTGAATAAGGGACGTTGAAATTTTTTTGAGCAAGTACAGTCAAAGTTCAGTTCAGTATTGTCGAGAGGAGAAACTTGTGTCTTACCTCTCTGAGGAGCATGGATCATCTCTGCTCCCTCTATCTCCCTCATCTCCTGTAGCAAACTACCCATATGGAATGTCTGAGGTGCCATGGCTGTCTGATGGCTGGAGAGAAATTCCCCGACAAGCTGAAATGAATGCAAGACCGTTAGAGATGGGGATATCAGTAGCTAATGGCAAAATTTTCTGACATTATGATTAATGTTCAGGTCTTTGTTCAGAACAGATCTTGATTCGTCATTCTTTCTATTTGCTCCTTTCATAACATGTGATCATTTTGTTTATTCAATTTTGGATTTCCAACAATTTTTAGCTTTCTGCAATTCCCAAATGTATACACTATGCAGGGAACCAATGTTCTGCCATTCCTCCACTACAAAGCATTGGTGAACTGCTGTGGTGAACACTGACAGACAGATGTGGATGTCCATAATTGCCTATGCCTGTAAGTGAGGTATCTGAAGAAGAGGATTCCAGACGCCCCTGTAAAAGCCTGTGCACGTCTTCACAACAGAATGAACCCTAAATGTAGCCCAAACTTATAGGCCAAACTACTGACATCACTTCGATTTAATTGTCTGAGCATCTCCAGTCATAATCATAGGGGTTTAAGAAAGTCAAATTCTGAGAACCACATAAAAATGACCAGATATACATAATATTTACAGATTAGCATACAGAATAGTTTACTGATGCTCAAAGTACGTTGTCAAATATCCTGTTGTAATTAAGGCTTTTGGCAGGCAAATATTCAGAATTCAAATCACTAACCTCATCTGCTGATGCCTGCGCAAGTGGTCTGTTTAACTGTGAATATATGGAATAACAGTAAACAAACTGTTATGAATATTCATGATAAATATGTATCAGGAGAGCCAAGAACATTTTACTTAATTTCAAAGCTTAATAACTTCAATCAATAATTCAGATTTTATACAGTTGAAATTTGAAATAACCCAGTGCTATGATTATGTTGTAGCTGAAAACTTAAAAACATTTGTCTAAATAATAGAATGTCCCATTTGCATATATGTGCATATTATATTTTGCCATATGGATTTAAGTTTTTTGGCTGTCTCAGAAGTACAGCCCTAGATCAATGAAACTTGCAATAAATTATATTATCTGTAATTAAAGATTATTTCTGTCTATTAATGTACTTAAAATCTTATCCCAATTTCTATTTTAATTCTTCGAGTTATTGAATTTTGAAATGAATATAAAGTATTTCTAGGCCCATCTGGTTTATCTACTAAGAGGCATCATTACGCTTTTGACCAGCCACATCCATGGCGATGGTACCTTTCCAAAATTAATCTCGAGCCACATTTATAAATTCTGGGATTAACACTTTCACTTCCTTTAACAATCCTTGTTTGAAGTTCAAATTCTAAATCAATCAGCAGATAAACAACTGCATCTCTAAAACACTTTGAACACTCTGTCAACTCATTTTTAACACAAACAACAAAACCAAAACAATGATCCGATTTAGAAAATTATTTTTCTATGGATTCTATCTGATTTAAACCATGAATAATGAAAAAATACAAGTTGCACTCTTTCCATTTTCCTTTGAGAGACTCATTCTTCCTACAATTACACAAGAATCATGGCAAGAACATTGCTCAGTTATTGGCCACTCTCTGTCACCTGTTTCATTCAATTTCACTACTTATTAAAAAAAACACCAACCTGATTTCTTCTTTCCAGCATGCCTGGAACTTTGTCACTATATTTGGTGTCAAATTAACAGTGACACAATGTAATAAATACTGAGCTGTTTGTAAATGCTGGCAATTCAAAGTGCTGGAGTTCATCATGAAGGCATGACCAGAGTTATGAAAAGGCAAGAATTGAGCATTTAAATGATACAGTAAGTACTGGTTCTTTGCAAAGGCTGATGGTAATAAGAATGGTCTGAGCTCAGTGCTTGCTGTCAATGAGCATTAAGAGTTAGATTTCAGCATGGCAATTTATTGCTTGGAAGACAACAATCTGTTGGCAGCACTTGTAAAAAATACAGAAAATGCAAAGTGTAATGTACCTCGAATGGCTTTGGTGGTGGAAATCTGCCAGTTGCCCCATAACCTTCCTGCAAATATGAAGAACAAAAAATGAAAGCTGCTCAAACCTATAATTATTATTTTTATATTTGCCTGATCTTAAAATGAAACTGGGCTGGTAAAAAATTGACTTTTATTTACCAAAACAAATCACAAATAAAATAACTTTCATATCTAAAGAACAGCTGCCAAAATGCCAAAATCTGCAAAGCAGTTTTGTTACTTAATAATGCTACCAAATTGAACACTAGTCTGAATAACAAAATTGGTGCTTTATAGCTTCCGAAAGTAACTGATCCATCGTGAGAAGCAGCTTTGCTCAATTCAAAGATAACTGAGCTATGGATCAAAATGGTCAAACACCATAATTAAAAGTTTAAAACAAATGCAACATTGTAATCAAAGAACCCAAATATATCAATTCACTCCTAACATTACAAAAAAAACAACAACCAATATAACACTTGTATCATGTTTGTTACCTGTTCTGTTTATTCAAACCCACCTGTTTCAGCCCTCTATCTTGTGTGAAATGTGATGTGAGTTTGACAAGGGAATTTGGACCACCACATTCTCCTTCCACTAGACCTCGCCCAGCCATGACTGCTGTGTTAGCTGTCCTGTGAGAAATATAACAAAAGCTCTTCATTCAGTCAATGACTATGTTAATTCTTGAAGTGCTAGACATCTGCAGTCCATGCCAAATGATCTAATATTGGCTATCTTATCACTTCATCTTGAAGTTTGCCATTCCCCTGACGATAGTAGAAGTAAAGGCAACATAACAGATTGACTCCAGCACATGGGAATAAATTCGATAATAATGTTTGCTGGATTACTCCAGCATGTGAAAAACGTTCATGCTCAACAAAGGCTTAACAAAAATTGGTTTTGCCTTCAATAGGAAAAAGCTTCCTGCAGAAAATTGTTCTGGATATCAACTGCTTTTATTTTATACAAATATGCTGCTTGTCTTAGAAACAAAACATTTTTCTGAACAGCAATTAACATTTAATGCTTACTATTAAATGAATCACACAGTGCCAACATGTACTTGAAATGTGGACTTTTCCAAGTTGGGAAGATCCCACTTAGACTTAGAGTCTAGTAATACCGAGGCAGAAACCATTGTCATTTATAAAAAAACAGCAAAATTCTAGAATAAATCTAAATCTCTGACCCCTTGTTACATGGCATCAATGTGCTGTTATTAAAAATATCATGCAGCGTTTGACAGACTTGGTGTAAAAACGTTATCATCAATTGTCTGAACTGTATTAAACAAACAGCAATGTCTAAGGACAGCACCGCAACGATAAAGATACAGTTCATTTAATCATAGACAAACCATGGACTATATCGATATTTCGACTAAATCGGTGCCGTTGTTAGAGAAAGCCAATCAAACAAATGTCAATATCTCTATCTTGACTGAAATCATTATAAGTTATTATTTATAATATCATATCAATAATATCATTCTTAGTTTTGGTTACCACCAGTAATCAACTGCTGAAGAATGGCACACACTGCAGCTAGCCAATGAATGTGAAAAAGAGAGTGTGAAGAATACTGAATGCCTTGCTTAGTCTAAGTAATATTAATTTTGTATGAAGATAAACACAGGAAGGAGACAGAGGTAAACACAAAGGAGGTAAACACTCAAGTTGGTCAACAAGTAAAAAGTAAAAGAGCCTAAGAGGTAGACCGATTTTCGCCCCTCTGTCTTGGACCCTTAAATTTTATCATGCAAGCCCTTTTCATCGGTAAACTTACTTTTCCTGTCTAAAGAAGACTTGCAAGGAGTGAATCAATGTCGTCCAGGTGTCTCCTAAAGCTTAGATAACCGTTGACTGTCGCATGATCTGACTATGTGGATCTAGTCTAGCGTAGTTTTGTGTTACGAACCTTGACCTGTGTTCTCCGTTTCAAGAAGAGCATTTTTGGAACTTCTTCCGCTGTTTGGTTTGTCTAAATCGTAAAAGATAACATAAATAGTTGTTGCAACGCTTTCCTCTGCCTCCCAATTCCTGCTCCATAAAAATTCTTCCCTTCCATTCTTCCATCTACCTTTCCGTTTTAGCTTTTACTGAACGATCGTCTCTGTCTTCCAACTGCTCTTTCTCTCTGGGCTGTAATTAACCATTTCTAATTGCCCGCATTCCTCAGGTCTGAAGGGTTATACTTATAGGGTTCCGAGCTCTCATCTGCTGGATTCAAAGTAGAGGTTGCAAAGTACAGGGATTATAATTGTCGTAAGCAGAGACAGAGACTGTCAAGTCTAAGATTTATGTGTTCACTCTCGGATCGGATGATTTACATAGTAATGTCCTTGAGAATCGTTGGTGCCAGTTTGTTTCGTAAATGGGTTATTTTGTTTCATAAAACACAGCATGACGTATCTCTAGGGGCAGTGTGATCAAAATTATCAAACTGAACCTATTTAATTATACAGTATATGAGGCGTGTATGAAAAGTTTTGAGCCTCCAAGAAACGAAGGCAGACAGATAATTTGCAACACTTTTATTTTTCAACATAATCTCCATGAAGGGCAACACACTTGCTGCCAGCGGTGCTGAAGTGCCATTATCCCTCTTGAAAAGAACTCTTCAGGTTGGGACCCCAGGAATCCCTCCACAGCCTTCAAGACCTCTTCGTCTGTGGCAAAGTGCTGACCAGCCAAAGCTTTTTTCATCTCAGGGAATAGATGAAAGTCAGAGGATGCAAGATCTGGGGAATAGGGTGGATGAGGGAAAACTTCAAACCCACAGTCACGAATTGTTGCCATGGCAACCACTGAGTTATGGGCAGGAGCATTGTCTTGATAAGAGAGAACTCTTCTGGTGAGCATTCCCTTTCTTTTATCTCTGACATATTCTCGTAGATGCTTCAGAAGATCCGAGTAATAATTATGCTTCTATGACTGTGTAGCCCTTTTCAAGGAAATCTATAGGAGCACCACACCTTGGGAATCCCATAAAAACGCATGCCATGACACTGCCGGCTGATTTTGTGTCCTTGGTCTTCTTTGGGGTAGGAGATGAAGCATGTTTCCATTGCCTTGATTGTTCTTTCGTTTCAGGTTAGTAGTGATGAAACCAGTATCCAGCCATAGAAATGAAACGAGCAAGGAAATTGTCAACATCAGCTTCAAACAGTTCCTTGACATGTCGCATCTGGTGCGCTTCTGTTCAAGAGTCAGAAGATGAGGCACCCATCGAGCTGAAACCTTGGAGAAGCCAAGCTCGTTCCTCAGAATGTTGTCTGCCCGCTCAGCTGAGATGCCTAATCTGTGTGCTATCTGTCGACATGATAACCGACGATCTTGCATGATCATGTCAAGGGCAAGGTCAATGTATTCTTCAATGGAGGCTGTCAATGGTCTTCCTGACCTTGGCTCATCTTCAACACTCTTCCTGCCACTCTTGAATTCGCTCATCCAGCGTTTGACCGTGGCATATGAAGGAGCACTTTATGCTAAAGTATTCACCATATCTTGATAGATTTCTGATGGCGACAGGCATTTCAAATGAAGATACTTGATGACAGAGCGGCATTAAATTTCTCCATTTTCTTGAAAAGTCTGACCCTACCTCACTTCTAAAATTTGCAGAAAAAAAGAAGAAAAAGAGTTAGCGTCATGAACATGGATAATAATACTTAAGATATCGGGTAGATTTACAAGAGTATCCTTTTGCCTGCCTGACTAATCCCTTTTTGGATTAGGCTCAAAACTTTTCATACGCTCCTCGTAGTAGGCTAACGAAATAGACTATATCGACCGTGCATCATACGTTTTCTAGGCGTGTGCATAATGGTGCCTTTTTTTTTTTTTACTTTGTTAAGTTGTTCCAAAAGCTGAAACACTTTTTTATTTCTTTGCATGCATCACGTTTTGTTTTGTTTTTGCTTCTTACCCTTGGAGCAGCGAAACTAAGCTTGCAATGGAAGTGACAGCAAGTGACAGGAGTTAGTTCATCTGTATTCGATAAGTTTAAATGTGCATTAATAATATTGGGATTAGCTAAGTCATGCATTTTATTGTGGCTGTTAGACGTTAATATCGAGGAAATCTGGCCCTCCACCTAGACGTTAATTTCGAGGAAATCTGGCCCTCCTCTTAGACGTTAATATCGAGGAAATCTGGCCCTCCTCTTAGACGTTAATATCGAGGAAATCTGGCCCTCCTCATTTTTTGTACGTTCTGAAGCAGAAAGAAGGTAATCTCTGAGACGAATTTGCTGGGACGATTTGACAAGTAAATACGAGGGGTGAGACAAGTAAAGATGCACTTATTATATTATGGACTCTTATGCAGAACGGTTTTACTGTTGTTGTAGTCTACGGTTAGACAGCGAAAGACACCTAAATGAAGGTAGACAACTCAAGAAAAAGTTAATTCTGATTAAGTAGTCGAAAGTTATGCCACTTTGCGCAGAATACCTGAAATCAGGTTATTGGCACCTTTGTTTGTTTGTTTGTTTTATTCTTTCGGCTCTAGTCTATAAATGAGATGTGTTACTCTACAAACTTTATTGTGATGTCGGAATTTTTTTTTTTCCGATGGAGATTAAAATACTACCATGGCCCTATCTTTAAAAGGGAAGGGAAAAAAAGGGGGAGGGGAGGTAGGGGGTAGGGGAAGAGAGAGAGAAAGAGAGGAGGACAAGGAGGACGAGAGAGAGAGAGAGAGAGAGAAAGCGAAAGAGAAAGAGAGAATGTCGCTACAGTCATTGTCAACGCCGTCAATTCATGCCTCAAATAATACTGCGAAAGTGCCAATGTAAACTATCACAATTAAGTCATCATAAAGCATAGATGACAGGTCCAGACTACATCGGCGAGACATTTTCAACAACATAAATTTATTCAACTTTTTATTTACTTCCTCTTGCTCTGTCTGAAAGACAAATTGAATTGCTCTCAATGAATTAAATAACTTAAGACTTTATTTATCATAAGCTCTGCAATATTCTAATGTTTACGGTATCTTCTATACAACTAGCCTCTTGTCATTCACAGATTGGGTCGTGCTAAAAAATAAAAAACGCTGTCAGTATGGTGGGAAATCTATTTCTCTTCAGATTATTCGCCACCTTTAAAAAAAAAAAAAAGGTTTATTAATAGACACGACCTTTGGAGGCAGTGAACTATGCAAAATACGACAGTGCTGAATCTATGAGACAAACACTAGGTTCACACGTAAAAGTTAGGGACAATTCAGGCAGTAGATATTTAAGAATTAAATTGCCGTGAAGTTAATGTCTCCATGGTGGTGGTATAGTGGTAGCATGTTCAGACTTGCAAACTGAGAGACTCTGGGTTCGATTTCCGGTAGGGGCATGGAGTTTTCTAGTGGTTTTTTTTTCGGCCCTTCTTCTCAAAATTGATCCTTCACAGTAATTTGGTAAAATCCCTGGTGACACACTTCCCAAGATAATGTGTAACAACATCTGAAAAAAAGTGTCAGACTGAGCTCACAGTCCTCACCCCTTAATAATTAGAGAATATGCCTTCCCATTCGGTTACTCTTAGATTCTCAGATACCTTGTCTGACTGTAGGTATCTTGCTTTATATCATCGGCATGTAAATTTTTAATAAGCTACTGTATAATGCCTATTCGTTCTTCTGTCGACCCCACTTCCTCCTCCACACCCACATCCAGCAGTGACCAGCTACAAACCCACTCATATGCACAATACACACCCATACTCACATGCATATTATTATACATAAGCACACACACACGCACGCACGCCAACATGCCCGAACAGGCACACATATCCTGGACTACCAGTCCAGTCCAGTCCAGTCCAGTCAATCCTCGTTCTTCTGAAGTGCTGATTTTGACAGTATAGTATGTGGTATGCAGATGATTGAGACAGACAAAAAACACTTTACTGTAGAGAGCGGAAGGAAAGATCTTAATCAGGAGAAAACACTCTCGTCTAACATTAACAAGTGGTTGTGCCCGCGTGCGTCCTGGCATTCGAAGTGTTTTTATCTTAAAATTTTGCATTCTGGGAGGGAAAGTTAGTATTTGAAATAGCAACACACANCGAAAACCGCAACAGTTAATTTGGAGCCAAATTTTTAATTGCGGGTTTGCGTTTTTCAGGGTTTGTCAGTGCCCCTCAATTTAAAGCTGGTAACGCCTGAAGTTCTCATTTTAAGTAATGAGACTTGTTCCAACTGCGTTGTCACAAACTTTGTCATGGTGTTAAACCATTTCATCCTACGAAGTGATAATGAAAGTTCATTATGTATGTATTCAATCTCATGACTAGATTTTGTTCTTGTGAATAGGCGATCTCGACACCGCTCATTTTTGGGATGTGAGACCAAACCTGTGCCCGCTGGAGCCGTCAAGATTTATCAAATTGCAAATGAATGGCTGTTTTTGCAGAAAATTACATTTCCATCCCATTCCCCCCCCTCCCCAAAATGGCATAAAGAATTGAAAAAATTGCATGCAAAAAGTATTAATATGTGCTCCAAAATTTGCAAAATTTTTGCAATAATAACTTCATAGCTTTGCTATATTTACCACCATACCACATTGTTTACTATCGCAGTGTTGCAAAGATGTAGGAACGGAATGTATTTTCTGCGGCCCCGTTGAAGCAACAATACGGCTGTGGCAGAAAAAGTGCATCAACAAAATTTTTACCAAATTTGCAGGAAATGCCAAAATTATTTTCTGCAGGGGGGNGGGGGGGGGGGGGGCAGGAATACATAAATTTCATTAAAGGCACCCGAAATGTTTTCGTAAAAAGGCTATGTTTGACAAAAGTTCTTCAGTCAGTTTGAAAAATGGAATCGCATCCTTGCTGTCCAAAAATTCTAAGACAAAATTACCTCCGGAATTACAAAAGAAGAATTGGAGGATATTACTGTTATAACATTTATAGTTTTTATAGATCTAGATGACATTTAAACTAAAATTAAAGACCAAAGCGATACAATGCCAACCACCCTTGACAATGAAGTCAAAATGTAACGAAGGCAGAGAACGGTGGGGTCGATGTGGAAAGTGAAAGTTGTTGGTGTGGTCAAAGCAGAAAATGAAAGTCGGGTCTCGGACATTGCTGACCACCTGGAAACCGTTAAAAATACTCAAGAAGTTTACACAGAAGTGAAAAGGAAGAATCCATTCATGCATCGACCCTAAATGATGAATCACAAAATAAATTTACAATTTTCCAAGAAAAGCAGCAGCTGGAAATAATCGAAGACAAGCTAACGAATAGGCACACTCAAACATTAACTGAAACCAACAGACTCATTTTTGCCTTTTTGTTTCTTTTGTAATAAATATTTTCCCGATAGTCTGAGCCGTCTTGGGCGATTTCCAACCACAACCGTGAACTGAGAAATATCTGCCTTCTGACCTTTGAAATGAGCTTGTCCTCATGATATTTCAGAGATCACGAAGGGCAAGCACACACACACACACACACACACACACACACACACACACACACACACACACACACACACACACACACACACACAAAATCTGTAGGCTAAGATCTATATTAGCATACACAATTTCATTCCATCGACGGGTATGGCATTATATCTTAATTAAAGTGGTACTGATTTACTGTAGTATCGCTGGTGTGGTATTCGATAGCCGTATTACATAAAACAAGAGAGTACAACTGTTAAATATATTATTATAATATCTGCAGTGGAAACGTACATCGACGGAATTTTCGACTGAGGGGTAATCGATACCTTGGGACAGTAAAGAAGGAAACATATTTATGTAGAATAATGTGCGCGAAGAAGCCTAAGTAAAGGCCATATTAGAGAAAGAAACTGAAGAGGGAGGCTCCGCATAATAGGCAAGAAGGTTCTGAAGTAAAAATACGCGTAAAACATTGTATGGACTTTATTAATGCGATTTTCTCAACCTTCATTTTCAACAACTAAAATCCTATCTACTATCTAGGTTTCTTTTTATTTATTTTTTTAAATCGATTAGACTAAAAATTTTACAAGGACTATCCTTACAGCTCTCCCTGTGGTCTCCGGTATAGGATTTTTGATATTTTTGTAGTTTTTGAGATAAAAAAGATTAGGGCGAAAAACTCAAAAGGAAAACAAGATCGTGTCTGCGACATATCATTTTCAGACATTTATATACATCGAAAATCCATGAGACTATTTGTATTGCATGGAGATGCTCGTCTACAAAGTTTTAGACTGTTTCATCAAAATTTGGAGGAAAACAGAAATTTTGAAAACAGCCACTTTTCGCATTCATAAATTCAAGATGGCAGCGTTTCTATGGCTACCATAAGTAAATCTTGTAATTTTTCAACCTTTTCTGTTGATTCAAGCAAGCCAATGTAGAAACAACGTTTAAAAAAAAATGAAAATCTCTAAGCGTTTAGAAAATCACTCCCGAGACCCGCTCCCCTTCCTTTAATTCGTAGCAGCGCTGCTATATGGCGAATCATCAGGAAACTTCCCACAAAATTTGATTAATATCGATCCAGTTGGGTTACAAGGGGGAGGGGATCCAGATATAATAATATATTATATTAAGAGGGGGTAGTATTATATTTGGACCAGGGGTCCAAAAATAATGGGGTAAGGCGGTCCAAATATAATCTTACATCGGTAGAAATCTTTACACCCACTAACACATCGTACTATAAGCATTAACTTCTCTGTAATTAGTCTTTGACCTATGGAGCTATGTAGAATTAAATATGTCTTATGTTAGGATGTTGAATATAATTATATCTATCTGTCTCTCAGACGGTCTTTAGTTTGTTTTCTTGGTCTGTTAATTTGTCAGTTTGTTTATTTGTCCATTGCTTATGTTAACTACATATCATAATTTTGTGACATTGTTAATGGAAATAAACTTACGACTTGAATTGAATTGACAATATTATAATCATTGGTACAAAATGCTGTGCTTGGAACACAGAGCTGTGAATAAATAAAAATTGGGCTATAGTTGGGCTTGGTTAGCCACGGGGAATATATGTCAACTGCATTGTTTACATCTGCAAAGTACATGGATATGAAACGTGAAATAATACCCCGTAAGTGGCTACACACTTACTTGTCAAGAGTTCTGCACAAAACTGGCGAAAAACCGGATTACGCTAGCTTTTACAATGGCAGTGGTAGGCTCTGCAGACCAGCAGCCAATCACAGATTTAGAAACAGGACCAGGATACGGTCCTACCATTAAATTGCGAGGCACTGGGCACTGGGATCAGTACTCACCATCTGAGTGTGCATAGGAGGACTGAAACATGGCGACCAAACTGGTAAGTTCTTGTCGTTATTTTTGCTGTTGTTGCTAGGTTTTATTTGAAATCACTCAGATTCCATTATTAACCTTTCTTCTTCCTTTCTCTCAATCCAAGTCATGGAGTCAGATTAATATGGATCAGGAAATAGGTCCTCAGGTGGAGGTCAGCCTCACTGCCCTATAACTTCGAGATTAGATCTACAGGGGTGGACCAATATTCCTTCTTGCAGTCCTATGAAGAAGACAGTCCTAGTCCCATTTCTCTGCAATTCCAGAGAACATTGCTCTGATGTTTCAGGGCTGGCTCCGCAAGGACACGGGTCTGTTTTGTGATAGGGAATCGTGTCTGAGGCCACAGGGTCCAGTTCACTAACCGGTATATCTACACTTATTCTTTTCGTCCCAGCCGCTGTATAAACAGTCCATGCGTTACTTAACGTATTGCGTTAACCACGGTGAATAATATTAACATTTTGGGAGTTTCCCGTGGTTACTGCAGTGCGTTGACTATCATAAGGATTATGCATACGACCACAGAGCTATAATTGAATTGGTATCCAAGGACCCTGTCTCTTCATGGTTATTCAAATAGCTATGATATCTACGCAGTAAAGATTACTTCATCCAGGGGTGAAATTTGTCTTGGTTTATAGTGTACAGAAATAGCCTAAATCACAGGAACATACACACACATTTTGCGCATGCTGTGCGCATAAATAATGCTATTCCAATATCCAAATGACATTGGTGTAATTCAATTATAACTGAATCAAGAAGAGTTGTATTCGTCCTGCCAAGTTTCAAAGTAATCGTCCAAGAACTCAGGACGTTCATATAAATTTCTCTTTAATCTGCCTTAACATGTGTGAATCATGTCTATTGGAAATTGACTGTAGGTTTCCACTCCGGGAGTGTGTTTGCCCCGAGCCTAGCCTCAAGTTTGTTACAACATTCCAAACGTTACGTATAATATCAATTTCACTCTTGCGAAAACAGAAACCAGTACTGTAATATTAATGCCAGTTTCGTAATGTCATAGACTTATAGAGCAAAGAATAATAAATGGTTGTCCTCAAAACACACCTTACATAAAAGTCTGTCGTTTGCCCAATACGATGGCAGGAATTCTGGCTGTCGAATTACTGAAGGTGTGTCTTCCGTATAAAAGGTGTGTGTTTTATTTGGACATCTGACATGGTGCAGTTGTTCTGGAAATGCATATTATATCATAATTATCGCAAACTTAAGTTGAAACCCAAGATATACGTAAACCAGTGGACCTTTACATGGTCTGATATTTTTCGCAAAGGCTATATAGTGTATACGCCGAAAGACATCGCGAATTTGCTAACATCACATCCTTCCCTCTCTTCATGCAGCTGCCGACTGGGGTGGGAGTGTTAGAANTAGAAGGGAAATGGGGTTGGGGTAGGGGATGTGGTAATTATGTAAAGTTTCCGGGGATATCTTCTGATAAATTTGCACGAGATTTATGAAGTATCCAGAATATGTGGCAGCTGGTGTTTGATGCTGGTAAAAAAAACAAACAACAAAACAACAAAAACTTAGCGACTTACACAGCCTGGTTGCGAGCATAATTCTTGCCCAACATTTTGACTGGGATGTTCTTAACACTTTTATTTGCTTAGAAACAAATTTTAATCGTCAACAGAATCTCAGTAGAAATGATATATGAAAATGGTTAAAATGTCAACAGTTGCTAATATCTCTGACCTTAGTGATGAGTGACCATTTGCAAAATCCTTACGTTAGTTAACGCAAGGGGCAACGGGCAAGGGGTATGGTGAGCACCTCGGTCTACGATCTACTCAAGTTGCTCGGAATGCGAGGACAGGTGCGATCACGTACTCTGAAGGATCTGGTAGTCTGCGGAAAAGAGCTCAGCGTGGATATGGACCAAGCGTACTGAACAGTGCAATATTGCACAGTAAGTTTAAATACTGTATACCTAAACTGCAACCTCTACTATGATATGAAGCTAGGAATTAAGGAACTGGAGGTTGCGGGTTCAAATTCCTCCCGAGGCGGAGAAAAAAAATCAACAGAAGGACACTTGGGAGTCAAGTGTGGCCCAACCCCTTTAGAGTGTCAGGAAGTCAAAGGGCCGAAACACTTGTTAGACGAGGGTATCTTCGGAAAAGTCTCTAAAATTGTATATTAGATAATATATGGATTGTGCACACGGCCACAAGGAAAAGAAAATGATAATGCAAGTGTAACACATTGACGTGTTATAGAGAGCGGTGTTTGAAATAGGAACAGATCTACAAAAAGTAACGCAGGAAGCACAGAATAAGTTGGTAAGAAATAGAGATCAGGGTGATCTGATAACGTTTAAAGCAACTTGAAGAAAAGATATTTCTGTTTTTTCAAAGAAAATAGTTTTTCAAAATTTTCCTCTGTGTATGATACAATGATACTGT
>JAWQUT010000672.1:292833-302909 GCA_033807755.1 Ellobium chinense
TTGTTGTTGTTGTTGTTGTTGTTGTTGTTGTTGTTCCAGTTCAGAGTCTGGAAGATCTTGTCATCTGAGTGCTCAGCATTCAGTCACTGTATCACCAGTCTTTGTCCATAGCCTACTAAAGAACAGCGTGGATGTCTAAAATACATACACAGCGAAGTCTCGATAATACCGCAAGAGTGTGCCCTTGGTGCCCTGATAAAGAATACTTATTACTGAGATGTGCGTATCATCGAGATCTTCTTGAATAATAAATGACTGAATCCCTGGATGTAAAATTAATACTTAAAATATAGTTGTTGGATGAATACTTAATTTTGAGGTTTACTGTCACATAGGGCTTATGTACAAAACAAGAAGGTTGATAGCTATATTATTATGGCCAAAATCAGTAAGCAGTCTGGCTAGATGTCTGCATTTATAGTGCATTTGGCATGAAAGAAAAGTAAGCATAATATACACGGTGGCTTCTCTTTTCTTTCTCTTCACATTGCGACATCATTAACAATGGCAAAGCAATGTCACCAGACAAACAAGCGACACTCTAACACTGCCGGTCTCTGCAGCTTGATGATACAGCACAATGAGGTTTCATTTACATTATTTCTCTGCCAGCTGATGCGTTGAATTTCCAGAGCAAACCAAGACCATCCATCATTCGTCAGTATCATAAAAACTACCGGCACTCGCAAGATTTTCCGCTCTAGCGTACATGTTTTATGGTTGGTAGTGGCACAGTTCTAGCCTAAAATTGTTCAGGTTTCCATCGGGATGATAGGCATTTTCGTACAGGTCGTTATTGTTAGTATTCTCTGTGTCTATGATGATGTATTCGTTCGTAACAGTCGTGCCCAACACCTGCTGACAATGTCCCTGGTACCTGTACAGATAGAATGGTGACGCTGTAGGTAGGAAGATTGGCGTATCGTGTGAACCATCATCCCGACAACAGAAATATTCTCTGGTCTCTTCGAAATCAGGAGAATATCCTTCCCTCCTTCCCTTGTGATCTGTGTCCTCATGATCCAGCCGCACATAGCCGGTCTCGAATCCTAATGGACATACTCCTCCCCGTCTGCTGATGCAGTACTGTCCTTTTGGCCATGTTGGACCAGACTGCATTTGCGTAATCACACAGAAAGTTAAGTTCATAAAGTTATCGCCATTTATAGTGCTGCGGGTGTCAGGAGACATGTGTGGAGCATTCAAAATACTGTCATAGTTTTTGACTGAAGACTCTGTGTGGATAAGGTTGTAACCAGTATACCATGGGCCAGTCGAAGGACAGCCAGTTCGTGGTTGCAAAAGTCCAAAGCTTCCTTCTGGCCATCCAGAATTGCGCAGCATATTCTGCAAAGTCTGGTTTAGGGATGCTATGTCAGCGTTCAGATCCCCCAGTGTAATACTTTGCTGGTCAGTGTCACTAGCATCTAGTACCGTCGTCATATTTGTTTCCAGAGATTGTATCAACTGATCTTGCTGGATGTTTGTCAGATTTAGTGCCTCTAAGATGCTGAGGAGCTTCACCCTCTCATTTTGTCTGTGACGATCCATTTCCTGTTTTATATATACCCGTTCATCTGTGAGCTCCTGCCTAATCCTTTCCCAAAATTCTGCTAATTCTTGCTGAAAATGTTCTTTTCGAAATTCTGATTTATTTGTCAATTGTTCCTCGTGATCTTCTAGTACCATTTGTTGCTTAAAATGTTGTCGCTCTCGTGACAGTATCGAGTAGAGTTCGTCTGAGGTTACACATTGAGGTTCGACAGTTACATTGGAATTGTTCTCAATGACAATATTCTGATAGCTGTCAAATCCTATCACGTCACATCGGTACTGTCCAAATGTGCTATCGCTGACCGCTGCCAGAGTCACTCTCACAAATGCAGTCATGCCGTCGTTACCGATGTGTCCTGATGCCACGACTCCGGAGTCGACCTTGACATCATTCTCATTGTCTCTCAGTTCTGCTAGAGGAGTCCAGCTGGCGCCATTAACCTTTTTCAGTATGCGAATCTGAGAGATGTAAGCCATTTGGGTTTCACGGAACTGATTCTGGACACACTCCAGGGTGACATTCGCATTCTCCATCAGCAAAGTCAGGTTGTCTGAGCTTTTGATCAGGTCGAACGCTGGCGAGGTGTTTGCAAGAGCCTCCAGAGCCATGAAGGTAATGGCAACCAACAAAGTCTGTGAAAAAGACAAGCGCTGCTGTTATCAGTGGCTTAATAGACTGCAAAAGATGGACCATGAATGTATAATGAAGTTTTGTTACTCGGGTGAAATATGTCTCACACTACAATAGACTAGTTGTATGTATCAAGATGTGCATGGGGGTGACCAGAACTGTAGCTGTGGGGATGTTACTAGGCACCGTCTATTCCTTATAAAACAAGTGACGCTTCGGCAGTTATGATACACTCAATTTCTAGGCAAAAAAAAAAAAAAAAAAATANAAAAAAAAAAAAAAAAAATAGAATATACCGAAAAGATTTTGCATTTTAACTCTTGCATAAAATATTTCTGACGAAGGAGCGTTCATTGAGCGGTTTTAGTAAGTCGATTCTGTCGATATTTTGCATCTTTTTCCCATATCCCATCAAGTAAATATTGCCCGCCCTCCCTCCACTCCCACCCCCACCGCGCTCCACTTCCCGCAAATAAAATATTAATTAGATCAACTGCAGTTGTGTTGCAATGAAGAAGATCACAAAGTAGCAGGTTGTTAGTATCTGGTAATGCTTCCAAGTATACACTAAAATTTTTCACGAGTTTCACTGTTTCCAGCAAAAAAATATCTGCATCCGTAAGATTGAATATTATTTATTCCTCCTAGTTGGGGGCAAGAAAGTGAGAGGGGGGAGAGGGGAGAAAAAGAGAGAGAGAGAGAGTGAGAGAGAGAGAGAAAGAGAGGGGCGAGGTGGGGGATTTAATTCTGCAACACAGTATCATACCAAGAAAAACATTATGAAAAACTATTCTCTTCAAACAAACAATGTCTTTTCTCCAATCTGCTTTAAACGTTATCAGTTCACCGCGATCTCTATTTCTTACCACTGTTACTTATTCTATGCTTCCTGCGTTACTTTTTGTAGATCTATTCCTATTTTAAACACCGCTCGCTTTAACACGTCGATATGTTACACTTGCATTTCTTTTCCTTGTGGCCGTGTGCACAATCCATACATTATTAATGTACAGTTTTAACTGCAGTGAATAACTACTAATATTTCGAGACTTTCCCGTAATTACCGCATTGCGTAAATAGGAAACTCTCTTACTCGAAGAGCAAGGCAACAGAAGATCTTCAGAGAAAGATACTTCTGTCTAACAAATGTTTCGGCCCCATTGACTTCCTAACACTATAAAGGGACTGGCCCACACTTGGGTCATGACTCCCAAGTGTCTTTCTGTTGATTTTTTCCCCTCCTCGGGAGGGATTGAACCCCCAACCTCCAATTCCTTATTGCCTTGCTTCATATCATCTCTGTCACCATTAGGCCATAGTGGAAGCTGCATTTTAGGTATATTTAAACGTACTGTGCAACATTGCATTGTTCACTACGCTTGGTCCATATTCATGCTGAGCTCTTTTCCGCAGACTACCAGATCCTTCAAAGTACGTGATCGCACCCGTCCTCGCATTCCGAGCAACTTGAGTAGATTGTAGACTGAGGTGCTCACCATACCCCTTGCCCCTTGCATTAACTAACATAAGGATTTTGCAAATGGTCACTCATCACTAAGGTCAGAGATATTAGGAACTGTTGACATTTTAACCATTTTCATACATCATTTCTACTGAGATTCTGTTGACGATTAAAATTTTTTTCTAAGCACAATAAAAGTGTTAAGAACATCCCAGTCAAAATGTTGGGCATGAATTATGCTCGCAATCAGGTTATGTAGGTCGCTAAGTTTTTGTTGTTTTGTTTTGTTTTTACCAGCATCAAACACCAGCTGCCACATGTTCTGGGTACTTCATAAATCTCGTGCAAAATTATCAGAAGATATCCCCGGAAACTTTACATAATTACCACATCCCCTACCCCAACCCCATTTCCCTTCTAACACTCCCAGATTAATGAGAAATTTATATGAACGTCCTGAGTTCTTGGACGATTACTTTGAAACTTGGCAGGACGAATACGACTTTTCTTGATTCAGTTATAATTGAACTACACCAATGTCATTTGGATATTGGAATAGCATTATTATTTATGCGCACAGCATGCGCAAAATGTGTGTGTATGTTCTTATGATGAAGGCTATTTCTGTACGTAACCAAGACAAATTTCACCCCTGGATGAAGTAATCTTTACTGCGTAGATATCATAGCTATTTGAATAGTCATGAAAAGACAGGGACCTTGGCTACCACCACTGGAATAACTCAATTAGAACTCTATGGGGGTATGCATAATCCTTATGATAGTCAACGCACTGCGGTAACCACCGTGATTAACGCAATAGTGTGCTTCAGAACGCTGTTCGCTGAAACGGAGTCTCCCAAGCGATCTATTTTTAGCCGCGCCGTCCGAACCGGCGGCTGACTGTTACCTTCATTCATGGGTGAAAGGTCAGGTTCGTGCTGCCTTCGATGTTGACTGTTACTACTACTAGTATTACTGACTAGGCTGCTAGGCGTAACCTAGAAGTTTGTTCAACCAATGCTTCGGAAAAAGCATTGCGCTTAGACTACTTAGAGTACTTGCCACTTGAACATAGGAAATAAAATTGTCAAGATCTGGAGAGAGTATTTTTTTCTCCTTTTTCCGAAACTTTAGAAATTTCCGAAAACCACTAATTTAAGACCATGCAGTCAAGAACTTTTTGGTACTAATGCTATGCAGTCAAGAACTTTTTGGAACTGGTGCTAAAATCAGCAGAATTTTACAGAATTCCTGCTAACCAAAAAAAAAAAGTCTATGATTGATGGTTGCAGCAGCTAGTAGTTATTCTGTGCAACGCAGCGCAATATCAGTGAACGAGCAAATGAGTTGGGGAAAACTTCAATAGTTATGTCGGATGTTCTTGCTTAATCTAGACTGCAGACATAGAGAATTATCAAAATAATATATGATATTACCACTCAGAAACGCATACACATTCATCTATCCACAAATCCACAAACATCCCAATACACACACACACAGACACGCACACTAATATATATATACACACACACGTGTGCCACGCTCAAACACCTGCATAGTCATGTCCTCATATTAAACATGCCCTTGTTGTACTTATTATTGAGGTATACTTGTTATACTTGTTAACACATGCCTCATTAATGAAATGATAGAATGATAATGAGTCCGTGCACGTGAAATTCAGTCTTAATACCAAGGTAAGTTACACTTATTAAATGAATCAACACTTAATATCGAGGTTCCTCTACATGTACACATAAGGAGATAAATCAACCTTTATTTACTCTCAGGGGAATAATTTTTATAATGTCTGTTAGTATCAGTATTACCTATTAATCAGCTGCACGTGGGAGAGGAGGAAGGGGAAGTCAAGATATTAAGTTATTATATCAATAGGTATACCTCTTTACTGTGTATCAAAGCATATGCGCGAATTCTTGATAATCCTTGATAAGTATAATATATACTTTTTTCATGCACCAAGGGGCATTTGATACAAGAACTTTACTTAATGAAATGATAACTACAAAATTTTTAATAACAAGGTAGGTCTGATCATGGATTCCAGCTTCTAATGCTTTGATTACACAGATCTTTCCCTCTTCCCCGAGCGAAGAAGCCGGCATAGTGATATAGATATATGGATTATATTGATTTCGTGGGGATACTCTACAGAAGAACAGTTTGATGAGGTAGATTTTGGTCCTTAAACAATTTTAGCGCCAGGAACGTCATTTTCTCCATACGCCACATAGAGCTGATCACTTGCCTCGGCCAATGTTATGCACGGATATGCACTTTGACCCCCCCCTCCCCCCAAGCCTCGCCAGGTGCCGACTGATGACGTAGGCGGTTATCGGACTTAGAGCGATCCGAGGTTCACGCGGAAGATCTGAAGAACCCTATACGTTAAGTAACGCACGGACTGTTTATACAGCGACTGGAAAGAAAAGAATATGTATAGATATACCGTTTGTGAACTGGACCCTGTGGCCTCAGACACGATTCCTTATCACAAAACAGACCCGTGTCTGTGCGGAGCCAGCCCTGCAACATCAGAGCAATGTCCTCTGGGATTGCAGAGAAATGGGACTGGGACTGTCTTCTTCATAGAACTGCAAGAAGGAATATTGGTCCAGCCCTGTAGATCTAATCTTGATGTTATAGGGCAGTGAGGCTGACCTCCACCAGACGACCCAATTCCTGATCCATATTTTATTTATATTAATTTGATTCCATGACTTCGATCGGGAGAAAGGGAGAGGAAAAGTTAACGATGGAAACTGAGTGATTTCAAATAACACCTAGCAACAACAGCAAAAACAACAACGACAGGAACTTACCAGTTTTGTCGCCATGTTCCGGTCCTCCAAGGCACACTCAGAAGATGAGTACTGGTTCCAGTGCCCAGTGTCTCGCAATTAAATGGTAGGACCGTATCCTGGTCCTGTTTCTAAATTTGTGATTGGCTTTTGACATAGCCTACCACTGCTATTTTCAAAGCTAGCGTTATCCGGTCTTCCACGAGTTTTTCTCAGAACTCTTGACATGTAAGTGTGTAGCCACTTACGAGGTATCATTTCACGTTTCACATCCATGTACTTTGCAGATGTAAACAATGCAGTTGACATATATTCCCCGTGGCTAACCAAGCTCAGCTAACGTCCAATTTTTATTTATTCACAGCTCTGGTTTCAAGTCACAGCTCTTTTGTACCAATAATTATAATATTTTCAGTTCAATTCAATTCAGAAGTTTATTTCCATTATAACAATGTTACAAAATTATGACGTATAATTACCATAAGCAGACAAATGGACGAATGAGCAGACCCAAGAAAAAAAAATTAAAGACCGTCAGACAGACAGATAGACATAGACTAGATCTAACATCCTAACAAAAGACATTATTTAAATGATCTACATAGGTTCATAGGTCAATTACAGAGAAGTTAATGCTTATAGTACGATGCGTTAGTGTGTCTAAAGATTTCTACCGATGTAAGATTATATTTGGATCCTCTTACCCCTGTTTTTTTTTAAACCCTGGTCCAAATATAATACTACATATTAAATATAATAAATACGCCTTTATTTACCTCGTAGGGAAAATTTTTTTACAATGTCATACAGTGTTACATATCTCATTCATAATACAAACACATATAACAATACACATCATACATGTAAATACATAATATTACAAATGAAATACATAACAATGTCATTGCTGGTCGCCAGCGGTGCAGCGCCCTGTTCCCCCCAGCTCTAAAGCCAGATACTCATTCACACCTGAGTCGAGTGAGGAAATGGAAGCGAAGTGTCTTTTTCAAGGACACCACAACGTAAACCGCCCAGCTCGCGAGTCTAACACATAATATATTTGGATCCCCCCCCCCNCCCCCCCCCTTGTAACTCCAGAAGTTATGAATCGATATTGACCAAATTTTGTTGGAACTTTCCTTGACGATCCGCCTAAATTAATAGCAGCGCTGCTACGAATTAATAAGGAAGGACAACGGGTCTTGAGAATGATTTTCTAAACGCTTTGAGATTTTGCTTTTTTTTTTTTTTTAAACGTGAAGTATTTACATTGGCTTGCTTGACTCAATAGAAAAAGGTTGAAAAATTACAAGATTTACTTATGGTTGCCATGGAAACGCCGCCATCTTGAATTTATGAATGCAAAAAGTGGCTGTTTTCAAAACCTCTCTTTTCCTCCAAATTTTGTTGAAACAGTCTGAAACTTTGTAGACGTGCATTTCCATGCNGCGCTGCTACGAATTAATAAGGAAGGGCAACGGGTCTTGAGAATGATTTTCTAAACGCTTTTAGATTTTGCTTTTTTTTTTTTTAAACGTGAAGTTTTTACATTGGCTTGCTTGACTCAACAGAAAAAGGTTGAAAAATTACAAGATTTACTTATGGTTGCCATGTAAAAGCCGCCATCTTGAATTTATGAATGCAAAAAGTGGCTGTTTTCAAAACCTCTCTTTTCCTCCAAATTTTGTTGAAACAGTCTGAAACTTTGTAGACGTGCATTTCCATGCACTACAAATAGCCTTACAGATTTTCGATGTATACAAATTTCTGAAAATGATGTGCCGCAGACACGATCTTTTTTCTTTTTGATATTTTCGACCCTAAATGTTTTTTTTTTAATCTCAAAAACTACAACAATGTCAGAAAATCCTATACGGGAGACCATAGGGAGAGCTGTAAGGATAATCCTTGTAAAATTTCTATTATAATCAATTTAGAAAATGAAGAAAAAGAAAGCTAGATAGGATGTTAGTAGTTGAAAATGAAGGTTGAGAAAATCGCATTAATATAGTCCATACAATGTTTTGCACGTACTTCAGAACTTCCTTGCCTATTATGCGGAGCCTCCCTCTTCAGTTTCTTTCTCTAATATGACCTTTACTTCGGCTTCTTCTTACTTGTGTGTCTATATTAATTTACTTATGTGTGTTTCTATATTTGTGTGCTCTTGCCTATGTATAGCGTGATTTTGATGTGCACTTGTCCGAGGCAAATTTTCTGTGAAAGGATAAATAAAGTTTATCTTATCTTATCTTATCTTATCTTATCTTATCTTATAATATCTTCCAATTTTGTCTTAGAACTTTTTGGACAGCAAGGATATAATTCCATTGTTCAAACTCACTGGGGACTTTTGTCAAACATAGCCTTTTCACGAAGACATTTCGGGTGCCTATGATGAAATATACATATCCCTGTCCCTGCAGAAAATCGAAGTTGAAAATTACCGGAAATTTCCAGGTTTATTAGGCTTAGTTGCATTTGTGCAAATTTCATAAAATTTAGTATTTCCTACAAATTTGGAGAACATTTTGCTGATTTTGGCCAAAGAAATGTACTTTTTCTGCCACAGTCGTATTGTTGCTTCAACGGAAACGCAGAAATTATATTCCGTTTCTACATTTTCGCAACACTGCGATAGTAAGCAATGTGGTATAGTGGTAAATATAGCAAAGTTATGAAACTCTTTTTGCAAAAAATTTTGAAAATTTTGGAGCAAATATTATCACTTTTTGCATGCAAATTTTCCAATTCTTAATGCACGTTTGGGGGGATGGAAATGCAATTTTCTGCAGAGACAGGCATTTATTTGCAATTTGACAAATCTTGAACGCTCCAGCGGGCACAGGTTTGGTCTCACATCCTAGTAATGAGCGGTGTCGAGATCACCTATTCGCAAGAACAAAAGCTAGTCATGGGGTTGAATACAGACATAATGAACTTTCATTATCACTTTATAGGATGAAATGGTTTAACACCAAGATAAAGTTTGTGACAACACAACTGGAACAGGTCTCATTACTTAAAATGAGAACTTCAGGCACTACCAGCTAAAAATTGAAGGGCACTGACAAACCTTGAAAAACGCAAACGCGCACTTAAAACATTTAGCTCTAAGTTCACAGTTGCGTTTTTCGTGCTCGTAAAATGCACGATTTTGCGTAATATATGACTTTTCCAAAATATACTGCGTTTTTCACGTATCACGCATATTGTTGCATTTTTGATGAATAACGATTGTCCACAACACACACTGCAATGAAGTGTGCACGTCTTCAATGTTCCTAGTTTTATTCGTAGAGTGAGTGAGTGAGTGAGTGAGTGAGTGAGTGAGTGAGTGAGTGAGTGAGTGAGTGAGTGAGTGAGTGAGTGAGTAAGTGAGTGAGTGAGTGGGTGAGTGAGTCAGTCAGTCAGTCAGTCAGTCAGTCAATCAGCCAGTCAGTCAGTCAGTCTCCCTGCCTGCCTGCCTGCCTGCCTGCCTGTCTGTCTGTCTGTCGGTCCGTCCGTCCGTCCGTCCGTCCGTCTGTCTGTCTGTCTGTCTGTCTGTCTGTCTGTCTGTCTGTCTGTCTGTCTGTGTTGCTAATTAAAGTACTAATATCAAA
>JAWQUT010000673.1:0-10950 GCA_033807755.1 Ellobium chinense
TCAAGTCTTGTTTCTCCCATCCCTTCTCCCCCTCCCCCCTGCCCCCCAAGCATTACAAACCTATCCTGACCCTTTGGTCATCATAAACTAAGCATAACAAAATGAGTTTTTTATGTTCAATCTTTTTTCCACACCTTATCCCCTTCCAGCCCCACAAATTCCCTTCCCCATGTCATTGGGTGACTCAGTGTCTTTCATCTTGTCACCTACCATATTCTTTCAGCTACAAGTTTGTGCTTTCCCTCTTTTAAGCACAGAAAAGATATTGATAAAGGATTGTGCCAGTTTTCACTGTGGACTATACAGCTATTGCTTGGTTAAGCAAATATGTGCCTTAAATGTCATTTTCTTTCCATCCAACTTCATCTACATACAATTTTACTGCTTTTATCTGTGACACCACTATGTATACTCTGTGTACATACATTATTTTACCCCATATTGCTCATTTTATGATGATTTTGGCAGTGAAGGCAGAGGACATGTAAGAAAGAAGCTTGTATAGCATTCTAAATAATGCTGAAATTCACTTAGGAAATGTTAGCATGTCTAAAGGATTTGTTGGTACTGTGACACAACATGTAGCCATATATAATTTTCACAGTATGTTCCACCTAGCAGAGACTACTTGGCCATCAAATTCACCAACAAATACATCTACCGTAGATGATGAAAGGGAAAATGATAATGAAGCAAATGGCAATTTGCCCAAAATAAGGGGTAAGAATTGTAAAAACGTTTTAAATGCTTGCTCTGAGTTATCTGACAACAGTATTTTCACTCATTATTGATGGACTTACTGAACTTTTCATAAATTTTTCTTTTGAGAATATCATTGGACTCTGTACAACTTAGAATACTGTAAAATTGTCTGATCTGCTGTCTACAGAGCAAATTAATAAGCTAAATGATAATGTTTCATCCTTCTTAAGGTTACAAACTTCTAATTGCATGAAAATAGCCTCTTATGCGTTAGGAAGACAGTAAATCAGTGTGAAGAATGGGTCCAAGATTTGTGAACCTACCTGCAAATTAGTTTGCATTCTCCCCTGATTTTGTAAACTAAACCTGAAGTTCGGGTTAATCACTTCGGTTTTGGTGTGTCCTTTTGTGCGGAGGACTTGTCGTTCAGTTTACATACACCTTTCGATGTACGTATCGGTTCGTACTCGAAAACGAAATGAAAGCCCTATATTTTAAACATCATTTCTAATAAGCTAATTGAATTCTGCAAACTCTTCTGCAACTTCTTGTAAATGACAGTAGAGAAAACAGTTTATTGGCTGAAAGAGGGAAATCGGATTAGGCTTCTGTAACCTACAGCCCCCACTTTATTTTCCTTGTGTGAATTACAAGTGTGTGCATACCGAAGTAAATCATAAAATGACAGTAGGCCTGTCCAGGCCAGAAGTTAACCGCCAGCCCCAGTTTGGGACGAGGCGGCTAAAAATAGATCGCTTAGGGGACTCTGTTTCAGCGGGCAGCATTCTGGAGCACCCTAAGTGTGTGTTGTCAAAGCATAACTTCGACTACAGTGACCTCAGCACTTGTTATGGTGTGACATAAACAAGGGGGCATAACAAGACAATAAGAAAAAACAGTTGTCAGAAGATCTTCCTTAATTAAAAAAAAAAAGTAAAAAAGTGGCACGGGGAATCCAGCGTACACCGCCCTAGGATCATTTCAGGATATTTACATATCGGATCACCTAACACGTGTAGTTGCGAGATCAGTGTACCCGTGACATGGTTAAATCAGGCCAATGCTTCCATTGGTGCCTCCTGACTCGTAGCGACAGCTTCTAACCCGTATATTGACCCGGACTGTCACTCCAAACTCCACCCCAACCCTCATGTCCTCTATCGAGGCGTATTATGGGAGGAACCTGGTCAGACCCAAAGCTTTACAGGTTAGTTCGGCATAAACTAACCGTACCAGGACCTTCGTCACACCGGACGTTAACGCCACACCGGAACAAGGAGCCAGTTCCCATCCGAGCTTCCGCTGGAAGGGTGTTATGTACTATAAAAAAAAATCGGGATTCATTTATATGACATGCTATGGCAGGTGTGTTCATATTATGGTTTTGGGGTGTTTAGGAATGGGACGCAATATTTAATCAAGGGGTGATCAGATCTTTGATTATATTACATGAAATTGTTTGCCAGACTAGTTCCATTGTTTTTATGGAGCGGTTTTGGTATACCACATGAATTGAGTCTAGAAATATCATTTTTCAACCAAATTATAGTTTTAAACCGCCGCCATTACTTTAGTGCCCCTGACTATCTTGCCAATACCGGATGTAAGCAGCGATAACACTGTTATTAATGATAACTAATCACTCAGTCAAATCAAGCTGTCGTGTCACTTATAAATAGGTCATGGAAACAAACACTGTTTACACAATGGCCTGCTCATGATTGTAAGATTATATCTATTCACATTACACGCAAATTTTTTTCTGCTTTCACTACTCCTGTCTCATTCACTCTAGTCCCTTCTTCCCTACTCTTCTGATGCTTGTCGATGCGTTCCTCTATTCGATCCTTGACCCTTCATTTATCTATGGCAGTTCAGCATGACATTATAGTCGCCATTTTATGCACTCCATATTTGTAACACACATAAAAATTTTAAAAAAGTGGCATTCGTAGTGGTTAATAACTTACTGTGCCCAAATAAAGTATAAGATCGCCCTGAGGTGATGGAAATTATGTTTCTGAGGCGTTTATAAAAGTAATGTTAAAAGACTATTATTTAAAGTTTTCGCTGAGTTTATTAGTTATCCTCAAACTTACCAGAAATAGCAGGAGATGAATGACTTCAATATTCGTTGGGAGGACCTCCGAACGAGCCTCACACGTATCCACTGATACTTATCTCTCAACTGGAAATATGGTTAGAAATCCCTTCTCCATGGGCTATAGGGGTAAGGGATCCATCACAATGGACTTCAAGGTTAGGGCAGGGCTGGCTCTAGATCTAGTAATGTGCTGCATTTTGTTAAAGGTTGGGAAAGATTTCCATTTTATGCACTCCATATTTGTAACACACATAAAAAAAAAAGTGGCATTCGTAGTGGTTAAAGACGAAGGCTGCATATGAAAATCTGATCACGACAGTTTTATCAGCAAACATTTATGAAGGAAATAGAAACAGAAATTTTCTTTCGAAATTATTGACCTTTGTACTCAAATCTCTGACCAGTGTGAAAAAAATTTAGAAAATTCGGTAGATTTCCGTATCTTCATGTGTTTCACACTGTCATCTTCAAGCCCCACAGACGTTACTTCTCCTATATGTGTTAGGGGCCTGAAACTCAGCAAACTTACCTTCATTTTACTAGTGTAATCCATTTTGGAGCGGTAACATAATTTCATCAATATCCTAAGAACTTCATCTGCTGATAACAACTTCATTATGTCCACAAATCCACATATGAATTGCATTTGCTGATGCTTTATCGATATTCCCTGTATGAATAAGGCAACACAAATGTCTATCTTTTACAGCTATGTGAACCTACGAACTATTCCAAATTAGATCAACAGGCACATTTTACTGGTCAAACAATTGTACACACCTATCTCACACTCTAGTCACTTTGCTGAGGAAGATTTGACAAATACAAAATGATGAAACTTAAAATGAAAACTCTTTCTGCACGAAATAATTAAAAGCAGTCACACAGTACACAAAGAATTTCATGCAAGCCAGAACTGACTGAAATAACAAGTCTAGACGTGCTAAGTTAAGAGAACTTGATATTTAGAAATGTGTTCACACATGCCCTCAATATTCACACTTTTTTCTAGTCACTATGCTCTTCAATCAAATGAGAGAGTGTGTGAGTGAGTGGAAGTGAGAAAGAAAGAAAGAAAGAAAGAAAGAAAGAAAGAAAGAAAGAAAGAAAGAAAGAAATTTAGCGTGAATGAACACATGACTGATGGAAAGAATATGAGTAAGAGATAATTAAATATTAGAGAGAATAAGAATGAGAGAGTGACAGTGAGAATGCAAAAATGAATTTAAAAGTGTCGGAAAAAATGAGACTGACAAACAAGACAATATGCATAACAGAGTGAGAGAAAGATTCAGAGTTAGAAACGATAATGGATAGGGAAAGAGTGACAGACACAATTGAGTGAGAGGGAATAAAAGTGGGATTGATAATAAGAGTAATTATAGCATGTGAGGAATGCGAGCGACAGAGAAAATATTAGATGAAGAATAGGAGGAATAAATCACGAGAGAGAATAAAGAGTCACAAAGAGAACACGAGTGTTTATGGGAATGAAAGACACATATTATAAAAAGTGTGTGTGTGTATATGTGTGTGTGTGTATTATGTGTGTGTGTGTGTTTGTGTATGTGTGTTTATGTGTGTGTGTGTGTGTGTGTGTGTGTGTGTGTGTGTGTGTGTGTGTGTGTGCTATGTGTGTGTGTGTGTGTGTGTGTGTGTGTGACAGAGAGAGATAGAGATAGAGAGAGATAAAGAGAGAGAGAAAAGGAGAAAGAGAAGAAGAAGTGTGAGAGACAGAGAGTAAACTTTATAGAGAGAATTAGGAATGAGATAGAGAAAGACTGAAATAAAAGAGAATAGAAATGGGAGATGGTAATACCTAGAGAGATTAGACATTATAGCGAATAACACAGAGACAGTAGTGCGCTTTTANCGAATAACACAGAGACAGTAGTGCGCATTTATTTTTGGAGACGTAAGGTTGGGGGGGGGCGGCGGGGGAAGGAGAGGGACGGTCTAGAAACACAATAGTGAGAATACATTAGAAAGTGATAACACCTTGACATAACTCTTACATAATAAATATTAATATAATAATAATAATAATACTAATGCGCTTTTAAAGTCTCGTCTCCATTCGTATGCCTGCTCATGCAGCTTTACACTAGTGATGCCAATCTTGAAGCCGGTCAGATGGTGTTTTAGCCAGCCAGCCAGCAAGCCAGCCAGCCAGCCAGTCAGTCAGCCAGCCAGCCATCGGGTAAAATAGGAGGGAATGGTTATTTTTGATAGCCTCTTGCTTCATGGTATACATGTACATGTAGACTCTAGTATAGACGTTTTTATTTTTAATTACCGTTACGGCCACATCAGCCCGTAATCATAACATCTGGAATTAATGTCTTAAAATGTATACATAACGATGTTTTCTCATATGGAATTTGAATGCACCCAATCTGAATTTGCATATGGACGGACGGACGGACGGACGGACGGACGAATGGACGGACGGACGGACGGACGGACGGACGGACGGACGGATGGATGGATGGATGGATGGATGGATGGATGGATGGATGGATGGGTGGATGGATAGAAGCTTAGACAAAACCTTGCCGGCATCAAGATTACCCATTGTCACTGTGGGGTGAACAAGACAATACGAAAGTGGAACATCTACTCCTTGTCCCCATTATATACGTGGAAGAAATGTCACATGGTTAACTCCACCACAATGGAGGCAAAGCTGTTTGGCAAGTCTAAGGGAGAGAGCAGCTTTTGTCCAAAGGTAGGCATCTCATTCTTAAGAGTGATCGAAGAAGAACTTACTACCTGCTGAGCCAGGCTATCAAACCAAGTACATGTAATTGCAACTTTTAAGGTGCATGAAGCGAGTTACATATAATAGACAGTACTAATTATCGATGTGGTTGTTGCTATCTTATTATATGTCTGGAAAATGACAGAAAATGCGATTAAAGGAACGCAAAAAAGCCGATTTCAATGTAGTGCCATGACACAGAAGTGAAGAATTAGAATTCACCTTTCCGAATTAGCCACCCACGACAAAGAGTACTGAATTTGCCATGGTCCGAGAGTGAGACATGAAGGTGTGAATGACGGGTATTGACTACATTATTGGTAAACAGGCGTTGGTATTGGAAAATAAATGGAAAGTAAAAAAAAAATGTTGGCGTCGGCCGTCTTCTTTTTTTTTCGGCAAGGAATGTAAAAGGAATAGATTAATAGTAATGCATGCAAGCATTTTGCTGAATTAGTTATCTTGGTAGCCGTATGTCTGAAAAATACATAACGATTTTAAGAAGCAGGTAAGATTTCTTCATATGGCCCCATACCTTAGATGTAAGGCCTTACTGACGTCTCTTTTCTTATATTATATTATTGTGTGTAAGAGATAAGAAGAGCATAATGGAAGTACTGTAGTTTCTAAAATTCAACAAATTTACCTTCATTTGGATCAGTGTTATCCATTGTGTGATGATAACTTCATTATATCACCAAACCCACATCTTGAAAATGTTACCTTCCAACATAGTGACGAAAATCCTTGCATAAACAAGGGAACACAAATCCTGCCTTTCACAGCGAAATAATCTACGAATCAGTCCAAAACATGAAATGAAGTTGAAGGTTTTATCCACAAGGGAAGGATTCCATATTATGTCGGCCACCCTATAATCTGCAGGGGAAAACGAGATTGCAAGATTTTAAAACGACCATGTCTTTTTTTTTGTGTATCTCTGACAATAAAAAGAAAGGTCCCTCTTATTATACCAATCCCAGCAAAAAAATTCCTCTCTTGTGTGTTCATTGGTAAGCGTCAGGGGCATGTTGTAAAAATGGCCCACCTATGGAAATCCTTCCACTAAAAGACATAATAATTTTCCTATTGAAACTGTTGCACACACATCGTCAGAATCAAGCCACTTTGCTAAGCAAGAGTTAACAAAATAATGACTGATTGAAACGTGGAAACAAATTAAAACAAAAACACCTTCTCTGCACGACTTATAATATTAAGTACAATTACACAATGCACAAAGAATTTCATGCAGAGCAGAAATGACAGAAATAGAGAGTCTTAGGGCTCAGGCAGAGTGAGAGCTGCTTGGAGACCACTTGGACGCTACTTGGAGGCCCCAAAAGGGGCGAGCAAGGGGAAAGGCGAGCATGCGGCCTAGAGGAGACAGAGTGAAATTCACTCCCGGGCCGCTCCCCATATCCGAGCAAGATGGACAAAGAAGGAATCCTTCAATTAATGATTTTGTATTGGTAACAAAAACGAAGGTTAAACAGACGCCGTCACGGGGTGCACACAATTCACCAGTGCCGTTCTACGTATGGCGAATACCATCATTTAATGGAACAAGTATTTTCTGGTGATGAAAAATGTTTTTCTTATATAAGGATGAAATAATCTACGGCAGTTATCAGTGCTTCAACATCCATTTTGGTTTTGTGAACAGTAGCCTACAGTAGATCTAGAAACAACACGCAAATAATATGCTACACGGCTCTACACGCACAATGAAATATATTGAGCCTGTGGCGTTTTGGGGCGTGAAAGGGGCGAGAAATTTAGTGCAGCACTAAACTACCACGCTGCAAGTTTTTGGGGCCTCCATGGTGCCTCTGTGGTGAGAGGGAGTGGCTAGCAAGGGGCTTTCACTCCGTCTTACGCAACGCATTTCTTGTTGTCTTAATTTTGGTCGCTGCAAAATGGTGCGAGCAGGGGGCGGCCAAGTGGAAGTGGCCTCCAAGCAGCGCTCACTCTGCCTGAGCCCTTAAGAGAACTTGCAAGTTAGAGATATGTTCACAGCACGAGCCAAGGCTTACAAAATAGTTATTCTTTTTTTTTTTTTGCCCCGTGGCACCTCAGCAAACTAACTAACTAACTAACTAAGTAACTAACTAACTAACTAACTAACTGACTGACTGACTGACTGACTGACTGTGTGTGTGTGTGTGTGTTTGTGTGTGTGTGGGTGTGTGTGTGGGTGTGTGGGTGTGTGTGTGTATGTGTGTGTGTGTGTGTGTGTGTGTGTGTGTGTGTGTGTGAGAGAGAGAGAGAGAGAAAGAGTGAAAGAGTGCCTCAGGCAGAAAGACAGACAGACAGACAGATAGAGAGATAGACAGACACACAGAGGGCAAACAGAGCAAAACTGAGAGAAATTACGAGTGAGAGAGATCAAAACTGGCAGAAAGAATATGAGTGAGTGAGAGAGAGAGAGAGTAAACGTGTTAGAGTGAATAAAAGTGGAAGAGTGACAGAGCAAAAAGTAGAGGGACATTAGGAATTATTGAAAATGAAAGCGACTGAGAATATAGTGCGACTGACTGAAAATGAGCGAGGGATAGAATAAGAAATAACAACAGATAGAGAAAAAGGTGACAGATGGGGCGAGAATATGGCCGTGAGAGAGAATAAGAATGGCAGAAAAATGATGAGGGAAATAATATGTGAGAATTGTTCTTAAAAAAATGAGAGAAGATGAAACGTGACAAAGAGAATAAGGACGTATAAGGGAAATAAAATTGACGGAAAGAAAATTGTGAGTGAGAGAGAGAAAGGGAGAGTAAGAGACAGAGCTTGAGTTACAGAGAGTAAACCTGAGACAGAGAGAAAGTTAGTGAGAAAGAGAATAAGGAGTGTAAGAAAATAAGAGTAAGACAGAATAGGGATAGACGATAATAATATTAAGAGAGAATAAAAGTGTAAGAACATCAGAGAAAGAGAGAGGGCATGGGAGATTACTGAAGAACACAACAAGGCGATTGTAAGGCCGGCCTTCCATAGGACGGCACACGGCTCACGACATGTCGGCACGCGACGTGCGACAGGTCCCGACCCCCCCTCACATAGGAGACGCGACACGTGACAAGTGGGAACGGCATAGGCAGTCACACTTCATTTCGTCAGCATGGATTCTTCTGATGAAGATACTTTGATTGCGCTAGCATTGCTAATAAAAGAATGACAAAACAACCTTGTGTTCAGAAATGTTTCACATTGAATGGAAATAAATTGGTCATGCTGAAATGTTAACCATTTTGACTGTGAAACCTGTTTATATCAAAATTAATAGAATACCGTAAACTGGGGGTGAGGGGGAGGGGTGGGGGACTTTGCATAGTGCAATAAACTCATCTGGTGGACATTTACGATCAATATCTTCCCAAACTTGCTTTCTTTGTTCCTTGTTATGGTAGTCTGGATTTTGGGGGTCCCAAAAAAGTGGCCGGGCTCTCACAAGCTCAATAAGCTTCTTCTTTTAGTCGTCCATCTCGAGTACACCTGCCACACACCTCACAAAAAGTGAACGAGTTGATTTTTCAACACACGCGGTTTTCGTTACCGCCGTGCCGTGTCGTCCTATGTAAGGCGGTACTCTAAATCTTTGTGCCCACTTTTGTTTTCACGCGTGAGGTGCATTGTGTGCCGCGTGCCATGTGCCGTGTGCCGTCCTATGGAAGGCCGGCCTAACGGAACTTTTTTAAATGGTAAAAAAGAAAATAAATGAATCTTGAGAATAAAGGGAAGAAATAGTTGTTAAACAATAATCATTAGCAAATACTCGTTGCTACACAGTAAATACACGAGAACAAGCAGACACTCATAATGAATGTTTTCCAGTTCATGTCACTATATTTTGACACACCTTTTTCCTAATATCTTTCTTCTGGTAGACCGACGAGGCTGGAAATTTTGCATACAAGCAAATAACTTATAAATTTCCTGTGTGATGCATTTTTCTTTAAGACCCTTGGTAATTCTTAGAAATTTGCCTATAAAAGTTATATAAAAACCCTCAGATGATCAGCCCAAATTTTAAATTGTGTATGTAATATATCAGAATGAAATAATATTGTTTAATTTCCCTCAAACATCACTATTTCTGTCACACTAACACACACAATTTAATATGGTTTTTCTTTCAAAGCAAACTACAATAGACAAAAGTGCAGCAACATTTAGCGCCCAATTGTGAAAGCAAACATTATCATGTTTTTAGGAATAACTTATTTAATCTACGTCAAAAAAGTCCCCATAAACGCAGTGTAAAGACTTTACAGTAATAAAGTTCATTTCTTTTTACAGTGTGCAATTTTCTTTTTACGGTGTAAGCAGTGACATAAACAATGGGGGGCTTAGCGTGTTCGTGAGGGTAAAAGAGACGAGGAGGGCAATGGGGGGGGNGGAAGATGAGAGGAAGAAAGATAGATAAGAAAATAGACAATGAGTGAAAAGAAATAGGCCTGTTCTCAAGAATTTTTGTCTAGTGCTTCTGACCTTTCTCGCTCTTATTGAAATCAGTACTTCCAGAATCGACAGATATCGGCACCACATTAACCCTGTAGGACCCAATGTTCCATATTTGGCACATGAGTTTGGAAACGTATTTAATTATGATAATCGATAGAACCAGCATACTCGTATAATATGGCCTCTGTGACCACAAAATTAAGATCTGTACTTAGACTTTACATTTTATCTCTAATATTGCATTCAACAAAACCATGTGCACTGTTTACTCAGTACATAGAAAAATACATTTTCTAACAGTAAATTCACTCTGGGACTTAAAGGGTTAAGCAAACTGTTAACTTCCAGAAATTGTTATTTTTATCCCAAAAGGAAAAAAAGGTGTGGAGAGGTGACTTTTAATGGTGTCAAATAAAATTTCCTCATCTAGGGTTTTGCCCTATTTATTCGCCACTCGCGGTTTTAGTTCAGGTTTAGAGATTGTGGAATTTCTTGCAAGTGAGAGTAGACATAACAGTTTATTGGCTCAAAGACAGAAATCGGATTAGGCTTCTGTAACCTGAATACAATGTCTTGCACAGTATTTCACAGGTTTAAAGGCATAAAACCCATGCAGTAATTGTTTCCGGGTTATCATGGGATGAGATGCAAAACACACAATATCTGGCACAGGATAATGGACACAGGACAATGGGCACAGCCCCCTCCGCTTTCTCCCTTATCAAATCACTAGTATCAAATGTTTGGATTGAATCTAGGCGTGCAGAAATCTGTTCTACATTTCTAATTAGCTTCCAGCCTAGCCCAACTCAGCTTTAATCTCTTTTTCCTCACCATAATCAACAAAACGACGCAGAATGAGTATGTCATGCCTAGATCTTCAGTGTTTCAACCTCCTCTTTACCCCTCCTCTCTCCCC
>JAWQUT010000673.1:34753-44753 GCA_033807755.1 Ellobium chinense
ACACACACACACTCTAAAGCCAGGCACTCATTTACACCTGAGTTGAGTAAGGAAATAAAAGTGAAATGTCTTTCCCAAGGACACTTCAACCTAAACCGCCCAGTGTGCGAGTCAAATGCACAAACCTCAGACTTGATAGTCTTCAGTTTTCAAATACGACTCTCAAACCGCACGGCCAGGCTATTTTCTTTGCCGTAACGTTCGAAGGGACAATGAACTAGCGATCTGCAGAGTTCTCATGCAGTGTGAAAAGACTTACTCCTAAAAGTCGGAAAAACAGCATGCTTTTGTGAAGTGTGCAGCTGAAGTCAAATTAATGAAGCGTCCTATCATGCCTCTTGTCTAGGTTTATACTTCAGGCGGGCTAATAAAATTAATGTAAACCCCTCTGTAGCAAAGGAAAACTTATGATCAACAGAAATTGGCATTAGCAAGTGATTTTTTTTTTAAAGAATATACTCACTAAATTGTCTACTGTATTTATTCCAAATCTTTTTCATGGCAACTTCCACTTTATCGCAACATTTTTCCTTTTAAAAAAATCTTTATTACTGGCTAAAACTTTCAACAATCGCAAGCTGTCGTGGAACTGCGATTAACCCTATCCTCCTGTATCCTGTTATTCCAAAAGTTTGTTATTGAAATTTAATGAAGGTCCAATTTCGCGTAACGCTATAAGGCAGATTGCGATTAAGTGGAATGCAAAAAAACAATGAGTTACGATTATGCTACCATATATACAATCCGCAAAAGTAAAGAAATTGCCGTATAGCTAAAAACAGGCAAAAACGAAACTTCCTTTGTATTGTGCCGTGATTCTGTAAAGCTTTCTACCTACTTGCTCATCTACACTCCACATACAATCCGCGCACTATTACCTATGATTACCCAACCTTGAAGAAAAACGGATTGTACTGGTCTCGAGCGTAATCTTATTATGTTCAACCAATTTCAGTTGAAATTCAAGTGCGTTGTTGTATATTATTGTTAGATATGATACTTTTATGTCCCTGGGACTGTCCTGAAGTAATAGACACTGGTCACACACACACACACACACACACGTATGCACGCACGCACACACACACACACACACACACACACACACACACACACACACACACAGGCACGCACGCACGCACACACGCACACACACACACTTATTATACTTTGAAGCTCATCTTAACATGAAAGGACTTAAATCCTAATTGATGGAGATCTCAAACAGCAGGGATCAGTGTGGATTTCCAGAGAGAATAAAATAACCACCACATCTTTGAAAGCCGTCAATCTCTGTCATCAAATCTTGATAGCGATCAGAAACTTTTGGTAAGGGACGATAGACTTAAAAATTTCACAGGAGGGATTCAGTATTTCCCAAGCAGGATGCATTACATCCCAATCAGGATGCACTATGTCTGCCTATAAAAAAGGCATTTTTATTATATCTGGTCAGTCGTCGCTCTAGATCCATCCAAAGCTCAAAGCCACCTATTGCATGCTGTAAAATTTGAACAGTTTCAGGGAAGTGGCTAGTGTTCATCTCTACAGAATGAACAGATCAGTCACTTTGACGTTTCTGGCTTGCTTTTTTGCTTTGGCAACTGCTCAAGTTTTGGTTAAGCTCCTGCCTGCTTACGGAAACAGTGGAAGCGGTGGCTATGCAATAGTTAATATTGTCCCTAGTGATAGCAATAATGGAAACAGCGGCTATGGCGTAAGTAGCAGCCATGGTGGAAACACTGGTTTTGGCACAAATGGCTATGGTGGAAGCAGCAGCCATGGTGGAGACACTGGTTTTGGCACAAATGGCTATGGTGGAAGCAGCAGCCATGGTGGAAACACTGGTTTTGGCACAAATAGCTATGGTGGAAGCAGCAGCCATGGTGGAAACACTGGTTTGGGCACATATTTTAGCTATGGTGGAAGCAGCAGCCATGGTGGAAACGGCGGCTATGGCGGAAGTAGTAGCCACGGTGGAAATGGCGGTTTTAGTGGATACAGCGGCTTTGGAATGATCTCTGGCGGAAGTAACGGCTACTTCGGCGGAAATAACGGCAATGGTGGAAATGGCGGTTACAGTGGGAGTTCCGGCTATGGCGGAACTAACGGTGGTAATGGAAACAACGGGTATGGCGGAACCAACGGTGGTGATGGAAACGGTGGCTATGGCGCAACCAACGGTGGTAATGGAAACGGTGGCTATGGCGCAACCAACGGTGGTAATGGAAACGGTGGCTATGGAGCAACCAACGGTGGTAATGGAAACGGTGGCTATGGCGCAACCAACGGTGGTAATGGAAACAACGGTTATGGCGCAACCAACGGTGGTAATGGACACAACGGCTATGGTGGAACCAACGGTGGTAATGGAAACGGTGGCTATGGCGGAACCAACGGTGGTAACGGAAACAACGGCTATGGAGCAACCAACGGTGATAATGGAAACGGTGGCTATGGCGGAACTAATAATGATAATGGGAACAATGGTACGCCACAGACAACTCCCGCTCCTGGTAAGTAATGTTTTCATCATCATTATCAGCTTCAGCATCATCATCATCATCATCATCATCATCAAAAGCAGCAGCAGCAGCAGCATCAACATTACAGCAGCAGCAGCAGCATCAACATTATTATTGTCATCATTTTTAAGAAAATAAAAAAACCTCTCAAACTAGGCATTTTAACATTTACCTTTGGTCTTTCAACATGAAACCAGATCTAACATATTAAGGGTACAAAGTGATTATTACAACACAGGCGCACACACATCACGGAATGATAAAATGGAGGTATATAAAAATACAACGACAGATATAACGTTAAAAAAAAAAAAGCAACAACACTTGAACTTACAACAAACAGATGGCAGATTTAGACTAAACACCCCTTTCCCACAAACACATACAAATGCACACGACCAAATAAATTGGAATACAAATGTAAACGCACATACGCACAGTTATACATATATACACACACGCATGTATGTGCACGCAAAGAACTGGAGTCTCAGGTCAGGAAGGGGGAGGAGGGGTTTAGTTCCCAGCGGAGATGGTGCTCCTAGGCCCCGTGCAGAGACATCAATCCTCAGCGATGTACATCCACCATTTGTTCATGAACACAGTTGTGATTATCTATGAAGTCATTAGTCTTCAAGGGACAGGGAAAGTTATTTGCTTCACAGCCTAATAAAACCACATTATTTGTTCATAAAATTTAAACCTGTTATAGTTTTCTTTCATCAAACAGTTTCTGAGAAAACACTACTGGAATGTCAGGATTATCGTCCTACGCGCGCCGCCATTTCTCATGTTGTGTGACGTCAAATAACGAAATAAGCAAGCAGACGATTAGTCTATAGTCTGCGCATGCGTCAGCACCAGTCGTCTGCTAGCTTTTCTCCTTTTATGACGCCACACAACACTAGTAAGTTTAACAAGTTTAACAAGTTTATTTATGAAAAACCCAGACCACATCTGTGGTACATAGGCGATCAATTCATAATACATTATACAATGGCAACGGAACAGCGCAAAGACACAAATATGAAATAGTCTAAGGTAATTACAACATTTGATTACACATACCATATACAACTATACAATATCTCTTCTCATACATTGTAAATACTTTTATTTGACACATATCTACTGGAACTTCCGGAAAACAATTTCAATATATCTTGCAAGGTTCATCAGTAATTTCGTATTTTTACATGCGAAAAGTTCTTTAGTTTTATAAACACTGGGGTGCACATAATATCTTCTTTTTAATAGGCTGCGTCTTTCGTTCTGAAAAAGATTACATTCGTATAATACGTGGAATTCATCCCCTAGACGGTTGCAAAAGGAGCATTTTCTTTCCATTATTTCAGTTCCTTCCCACCTCCCGATTTCAATTGGCAATTTATGGTTGCTTGTTCTAAATTTTACTATAAGTCGCATATAACGGTATGGTATTAAATCTAAATAGTCTTCAAACTGCAGGTCCTGTTTATGACGCAGAATGCGCAGTGAAAAATTCCGACATTCCAGCGGTGTTCTCTCAGAAATGGTGGGGCGGAAGGAAAATGTACTGAGTTTTAAATTTAAAAAAAAAAATAATATGGATTTTCCTACATTGTAAAGCAAATATCTATCCCTGTCTCCCTTACGTCGTCATCCCTGGCAGAAACACCATCACCCTTCTTGTCATTGAATCAATACCTCATTCGCCGAAAAAGGACTGTTGGTTAGTTCCACATTCCGGCTGATGTTCATTCAGATAAACTGGTAGGTTGGCCCAGAGGTGGCGCGTTAGTCTCTTGATGCGATGAGTTGTGGGTTCGAATCCTACTGGCAGCAGGGATCTTCGTGGTTATTCTTTTGAAATGTATAAAGGGCACGCACTTGTTGGAGGCCTGACGAGTCCAAGCCTCGTCCCCTGACATAGCCACACCATGTTGAAAAATGGGCGTTGAAGTCCTGCAATACATACACACACACACGCACACAGACACACACACACACACACACACACACACAGACACACACACACACACACACACACACACACGCAGACACACACAGACACACACACACACACACACACACACACACACACACACACACACACACACACACATACCATATTTCGTCATAAGCCCTTTAATCGGAGTGTTAGTAAACTAGTGATCTGCAAAATTTCTGTACAGTATGAAAGGTTTTACTTGTGAAATTCGCAAAAAAAAAAAATTGTGCTGCAATGTGAACTGTGCGATTGAATCCATATAATTATGTTAAGTATCTCATCATGCCTTTTCTCACCTTTTCTCATACCCCGGACGGGCTTTTAATCAAAGTAAGCAAGAGTTTTATTATCATTATCTGTATTGACTAATACTTGCTTATTTACGCCAACATCTTTTCAGCTCCAGTTCCACGCGATCCCTGTGAGTTCGCCAGATGCCCGAGATTTCCCAACGCTGAATGCCAGTAAGAATTACAAATTAGATCACTTGCAACTCATTACTTCGAACCTTATATGGTTGAGGAACCCTTATGTTATTCCAGAATTTACCTTTCCGAACATTTCGTTTTTTTCTGGCAACTGCACGTCATCATGTGAAGCTTTGAACGAAATGGCGGAAGATCTTTGACAACGGACGTATTGCTAGCAGTCATTTCTGGGGGGAGGATGGGGAATGAGGTGGGGAGTGGGGGTGGGGGCAAGCTTTGAAAGAAAAATGTCAACTAGCGATACTGATATTCTCAAAGATTTGTCGCAGTTTTGTTCAAATCTTGACATGTCGGTTGATAGGGAAGTGAACAGTTCGGAAAGGTCACATATTGAATTATCTACAGAAAGACACTATAAACTTGAATTTCAAGGAACCAGTCATTTCTCTTGTTTGTGAGCTGTTCGACTCTTCGTGTCATAACAAATAAGGGACTCGAGACCAAAACATGACAACGTTTTTTTTCTTTAATGGCCTTTTTCTTGCATATTAGGATTTGAATAAGGTTTTATACCATAGCTTAAGAGATATCCTGAGAACTGCACAGCGATAGATATAAGCAGACAGATGTAAAAGGAAATGACGAGTTATAAAATCTCAGAATGAGCAGGATCATACTGGATGTAAGAAGTAATTCAGATTACAGTGTATTCATATAAAAAAATAGAAACAATTTTGTTTTTCCACAATTTGGTACCTCTTTACTTTTACTTTATTATCACCGGTTTTAATGTAGTTCGAGGGCTTATATTTTGTACAGTTCTACTGATGACTTGATCACCTCGCAAACTCGAATTTATTGACTGGTCTTACTAGAGTTCGAGTATGTGAGATCCAGCTGTCCTTGACTTGGTTGTCCATGGATCTTATCCTTGTTCTCATAGCGCTGGCTTACGTCGTTATTTGAGAGCTTGCGCATTAAAAGTGGGATCTTCCACATTAATTACATTACATTAATCCGTCGGTGCTGTATACACTCTTAGAATCGTTAGCGTTCAGCATGCAGAATTAATGTTATTCTTATAATGGTAAGAATCCCATCGTTAACGCGGAAGTTCTCAGCTGTGACCTTCTCGTGTCCTGACGTCTCGCCGACAGAAGTCTTGCCGACGGATGTATGGCTGAGCGGATGGTTACCGATGTTTCGCCCAACGGATGTTAGACCGACAGACGATTACCCGAAAATCATCCTTTTATATTTTTACTTTGTTTAAAATTTCATTTTTAGAAAAAAATCACTTTATTGATTTAAGTTTTATTTATAAAGACATTTAATCAGAGAGAAAGAAAAAAAACGTATAAAATGATGATGATGAGGCAATAATGACGGTGATAAGAAGGAGAATAGAATTATCAGCAACGGCAACCACTCGAAAGTATGTTAAAGGACCACATTCATGATTTTGGGTAGAGATTTCACATGCCTAGAAAGACTAGGGAGTTAGAGAGACATCATAGAGGTGGCAGATTCGAATCTGCTCCATAACCAGTGTGGCCGTGAAGTATCTTTTTTCTTTACTTTACGTTATCGTCTGCCAATCGTCCGACTATCAAACATCCCTTTGGTAAATCGTCCACGCAATCTCCTTTTCCTGCGTGCTCTCCCCCCTCCCATCTCTCATTTCTTCTTCCACGTTTTTCTCCTCACTCGCTTCTTTTTCTCTTCCTTCTGGATTTTATATCCTTATTCCTCTTTATTCAACATATACAACGAGAAGTGTGAGGGATTTTGTTGTAATTATTAAACGTCAAAATCGCGGAAATCTCTGGCTGTATGCATAATCCTTACGTCAGTTAACGCACTGAGGTAATTACTGGAAACTCCCAAAACATTAGCAGTGTTCACCGTGGATGTATACGGCCACTGGTCTTTGTACATTCTAAAGCCGGAAGAAACATGTCTGTGCCCCGTCTGAGGGAAGAGTAGCTCAAGAGACCAAGCTGTTGGCGATACCTGTAGCTGTAGTACAAGTCACGACATAGTCTAAGTAGTGACAGCAGAATTAGTGGTAACAGCAGCAGCATTCATATTAGTGGTGGTGTTAGCAGATTAGTATTATTAGTTTCAATTGTAATAGAAGGAGCAGCATTTGTAGTAGTTGAATTAATACATAGGTAGCCTATAGCCGCGCTTTTGCAGTAAATCGTATTCTAAATAGCGTCCCACGCCCCCGGTTCAATCTCATAATATTATAAGGTAAGGGACTCAAGCTTTGAGAATTCAAAGAGTAAGACGGGTTTTCAGAATACATGAGAATCGATACCCTAAAGCTCTACTGTACATTTTGTAGTTGTATTAATAACGCAGTGGAATCCTTTTTATTTCGGAATAGGCAGGCTGGTACTAGTCTGTGACTCAGATTAGCACTATGTAACTGGCTATAACGAGGTATTGCAGTAGACAGGAGATTATCCAACTCCATGCGTTTTCATTACAGCTGAATTCTACTTAACGTAATATAATTTGCTGGTATTGTTGCTGTTGTTGTTTTTGCTGTCGTTGCTTTGTTGTTTTACAAACCGCAGTAATAGCGAGAGAACGCTACTACGCCACCAACTACTTCTAAATTTATTCTCCTCTCTTTCCACACACAGGAGCGACTGTCATTATTGCAATGTCAGGTTTGTCGCCTATCAAGGCAACAAACTGGTTGACGTTACAAGGCAGTGCAACTACTACAACTAGATCTAGACTAACAACCCAGGAACGGCTGAACGGCAGTCAGGCTCTCTTCCCATAACAGTGGCGGCTCATGATCCTCAAAACCACCTGAGCAATCTCTTCCCCATCCATGTTGTCTACAAATCACCAAATAAATTAAGATATTCATCGAAACCCTATTCTTGCAGTATTTTCTATTTTTGTTCCCGCTCCTTTCCAATTGCACATATTGACGCTTCGGCGCTGGTTATTGCTTATTTTACTCTCTTACTACGGGGCAACGCTACTGTCTTGGATGTTAGCGGGGTTTTTTTACGGTTACTTCCATCTTTCACCAACTGACAATCAATTATATATCTATCTTGGGGGAAGTAGAGTCCCTGATTCTCCAATAAAAGAACACCACAAAGTGTTAAGTTATTAGTAAAGTCTTATTCTAAAGCTCTGGCCCTGACGGGTCCCAAGGGTAGAGCGCTAGACCCTGCCTCCTAACGAGGCGTCCACTATTAAGTATATTCTTGAAATGTTGTCATTCCACGCCCCTTTACTATGTCTCTCCGTTGTTCTGTTGCTTTTTCTGCTGGCCTTCAGAATCGTGTTCACCTGCCTTTCTCTAATATTTTCCATTTTATTTGTCTGTCCTGAAGAAAGGTTTATACACAAAACGTTGATTGATTATAATAAAGTCATTACATATCCTTCAAAAAGTTTTGTGTAGCGTCTGGGTTATTTTCGGTTCATTACATGAGTAAATATTTAGGAGTTTGCCACCGTCCACGAAATTACTGAAGCTGGAGATCTAAGCATCGGATACATTGTGTGGGCGTTATTGACAGTCCTTACGCGCCAGTTCCCCACCTTCAAACAGGATGACGTTTATCAGGGTTTTGCATCTAAGCAAGATACAGATAATATGAAAACAGGACCTGTTGCAATTCATTTGCGGACGGCAACAGCGGCTTCGTCTCGACAGTCTTATTTACCTGACGCCATAAAAGGGCAGAGGGGACAAACTGATCTTGCCGATTCGAAGAATGACCGTTATGAGGTCGAACGAAGCTGGTGATCCTAGTGCAGCGAGTGCAGGAATTGGCGACAAAATGAAAAAAAAACCTCTGGTTGCTGATGTGTGAACGGAATTTGAACGGACTTGAAATGAACGAAGTTCCGATCCGTTCGCGAAAAATCACCAACTCTGTTCACGATCGCGTTCACAATGAAACAACGAAACTCCGTTCTCTCCATTCACGAAACTGGAACTAAGTTCCGGAACTTTGTTCATATGAACGGAGTTCCACCCAACCCTGAATACAGTAGAATAGTACATGTATACTGTAACAGGATGAAACTACTAATCGAAACTAAGAGGATGAGCTAACAGTTGTTGAAATATCATCGTTATACTAAACTAAAGATAAGAGGGAGTTCATGTCACGCTTGTGCTTGCACCTTCATGATTTCTGACATGTTGCCATTTGAGTTAATGCCTAGTTGCGTGGTGGTCTTATTTTTGTCTACTTAGAGAGACTTTATAATCTCAAAAAGTAACTGTTCCTTGTTAAGCTCCTCCTTCTCCATCTCCTCCTGCTTCTCCTTGTCCTTCTCCATCTCCCCCTCCTTTTCCTCCTCCCCTTTTCCTCTTCCTCCTTCTCATTCTCCATCTCCTCTTCCTCCTTCTCCTTCTCCTCCATCTCCTTCTCCCTCCTCCTCCTCCTCCTCCTCCTTCTCCTTCTTCTCCTTCTCCTCCTTCTCTATCTGCTCCTTCTCCCTCCTCCTCCTCCTTCTCCTCCTTCTCTATCTCCTCCTTCTCTCTCCTCCTTCTCCTTCTTCTTCTTCTCCTCCTCCTTCTCTATCTCCTTCTCCTTCTCCTTCTCCCCCCTCCTCCTCCTCCTTCTCCTTCTTCTACTTCTCCATCTCCTCCTCCATCTCTTTTTCCTCCTCCTCCTCCTCTTCCTCCTTCTCCTTCATCTCCTCTTCCTCCTCCCACCTCCTTGTCCTTCTTCTTTTCCTTCTCCATCTCCTGGTCCTTAAGCACAAAAAGAAAAAAACAATCTGCCCTCTTCTTCCGTGAAACATGAATCACTTAATATTATCGTGTTTTCATCACTGTTAATAAAGGCAGTGCACAAGAAATCGCTATTCCATCTCTATTATGAGGTAAACAATGTTATCAACTACGATTACAGCTCAAAAAAATTTAAGTATAACCGGAAGTTTTAATTATCTCATTAATCATTGACATCAGTAATCTCTACGATTACCTCCCTAATCGTTTGTTTTTAGCAACTGGTAGTTATTTCCCTTTCCTTCATGCCAACGCGTCTTCCGAGTGATGA
>JAWQUT010000673.1:46377-81926 GCA_033807755.1 Ellobium chinense
GGGGGCAGAGATACTGTACCCCTTTTCTCTTCCACAATATTCTTCCACGTCTCTGCTCATAGGCGTCGGAACTTGAGCAGCATGTTTTGTTCAATGAAGATTTATGGCAGGCTTTTGAGCTCCTGAGACTTATGATGAACGTTTCAGTCAATGATAGGCTGGTCAATGGTACAAAAAGCATACGGGCAAACTCAAGAGGGGTCGGTTCCTCTCCGGTCTTTAACACCGCTTCTAAAAGATTACGGAAGCCAAACTGTAAAAGCTTCTTTGAGCCATCTAATAGCATTTGCTCCTGGAACTACAGGTACGATGAGAGATGGTCAAGATTCACTAGCTGTGGGGCCACCACAGTACATTATGCTCAAAATAAGTATATGTTATTGACAGGGATCTTTTATTTAGAATTTTCGTAATTTCGTTTATTATGAAAAGGAAGTAAAAAAATGTTGGGTTTTTTTTTTGGGCAAACCACAGGCCCAGATAAATGAAATCCGCCTGAGCTTTTGAGAAATGCAGTTTGCGGCTTTTTTTTTGTTTGACTCTCAAATTCGGGACTGAAATCCACCACTTTTCCGGTGTGATTTCAGATTATATGATTATTACACAACCTCTCTAACGGGCAGATTTATTTCATTTCCTGCAATTATTCATTCTGATGGTTTTGAATTTTTGGATTATTTAACACAAGAGTTCGGAGAATGTATCTTACTATGCTATGCCATTAATGAAACGGGATTCCTCAACGAAACAGTGTACCATATATATATTATGATCATCACTGACCACATCTTGACAAATGCACTTAAAAGTTAAGTTTCCCTAGCTCTGTGTTCATCCTAGCCACACGCAATTTTTACCTAATACACAAAAAAAATATATTTTCTACCTGTGTGTTTAATCGTGGGTCTTAGAGGGTTAAGTAGGCTCCCGTTACCTACAAAACGATCTGTTGTTCTTGAATGTGGAACTTAACAAAGAGTAGGTTGACCATTCATCTCAGTTCAGTTCAAATGTTCATTAGGCATACACCAATGCTTCACACTTACACAGTGATAATCATTACAGAATAACATTTCCAAGACAACACAATAAGTACATTAGCCGAGAGAATAGAAAAAAAATATGCTTGCAGAAAGAAAGGACAAATAAAAAAACATATGATTACAATATACACAAATTCAGTCCCATACATTAACGTGCACAGCCCAGTTTTATTTTATTCTCCTCTTTCTCCCGCATTCTGACATCTTATCCTTTTTTATGCCTTCTCTTAGTCGCAATACCTTGCCGTCCACTGTAGGAATAAATGCGGCGTTCGTATTTAAAGTATTAGTAACGTCCAGATATATATGAAATTTATGGTTACAGTATGTTCCTGGTTTAACGGTGACCCGAAAAGTGTATTTGACAGCTAGCTGGTTGACAACAACAACAACAACAACAACAAAACAACAACAAACAACAACAACAACAACAACAACAACCACAACAACAACAGTAATAACTATAACAACAACACAACAACAACAACAACAAACCAATAAAAATAACATCACTTGCAACAACAGCAACAATTGGAAATACAGTTGCTGCTGCTGCTGCAACAAACAACAACTGCAGGCCACCCTTGACAAGCGATATAAACTTATCGTTCGTCTAGCTCTTACGTTAACTGGCGCATCATTACATGGAACGGCCAGCAGTCTGACAGGACCTCATGCAGTTTGTGTAGCCTACTCTAATATGTTCCTATACGAATTAGCACACACAAAAAAACGTATGTGCAGTTATAGATACATTGTAAAAATGTCTTTTTGTTATGACACATTAGAATAATGGTAGGCGGTCGAGACTCTCTACGGCCCTTCAGAGGTTATAACCCTCATTCTTCCGGCTTGCCCTCTATGGTAGTGGTTCTTGCACAATGTTAATCGTCTGGTTAAGCAGTCTGCCATTAATCCACAGTAATCCTTTAATCCCTTGCCTCTTTTCTTACACAGTACATCTGTAATCCTACCACACTTCTAGCTAACTCATTCTTTGTTATATTTTAGGTAACAAGGACAAAGCCAGATTTGCTTGGACAGGAACGTAGACCAATTACGTTCNGGGGGGGGGGGGGAGGGGGTGAAAGCAGTAAGTCTACTCCTCTCCTGATATCTTAAGGTAAGAAAAGTGCCAAATGCATACATAAAATCCTACTTCGCCTCACGTCAGTTAATATTTTGTTCTCACCAATTCTCACTCTTTTCCCCCATCCCTTTTCCCTTTTACCAGCGATGGTTCTAATTCAGATCAACGCCTATTAGCAAGTTTAACAGGTTAAAAAGCAAGTTAACAAATTTATTTGTCATGTCCAGATCTTACTGGACGGTTTATGGTGGTAAAAATAACATTTTACAAATGGTGGGACAGACACAAAAGATTAGACTGAACATTATCATTGACAATAAACGTACAAATATATAAATACATTATGTAGTTCACAGTTTCAAGAAATACAAGAATAAAACTCGAACGTGCCATGTGGATGAAAAAAAATATGCATTTCTGCCATGGAATGTTGGGTGAATGGTAGACGTTCATGACTCCCTATGGACCTTTAAATATTATAACCCTAGAATAAAGAAATGAAATTTTCATGAGGTAGTACCAGACATACTTGGAAGAGAATACATGATCTAACAACATTGACAGATGAATTGTTTTCAGATCACTCATAACCTGTCATTTATAAGCATGACAATTCATCGTTCCGGATCATCCAGCTAAGACAAACAATCCAGTATCTGCCATGTGTGAGGTTCGAAAGCCTGAAGGTATGAAGATGCCAATGTTTTTTTATAGCTATCATTAACTTATCCAGGGGTCCCAGGCCAAAATACTTTCCAAACATGTTGTTTAGCTCTTCCTCCAAATTTTGACACAAAGAAAAATGCCACTAAACCAGTAAACTTTTGAGAACTTAGGCAGTAAAGCAGACTACCTAGTATTTTAGGCCTTTTCATTCAGTAAACAGGGTAACCTTACCCACCTAGCAACAACCACACATTTATACTTGAGTGGCTAAATCTCACCTATTCTGTGTCCACACATGTATTTGCACCTAAGCCTTTGAAATCAAAATCCAACCCTTTTTCCCCCTCCCCACGGCCAGTTTTTTTTTTAATTTTTTAAAAATAAATTTAAAGGGACTATTTAAAATTGCATATTTTTATGCCAGGTGCTATTGGCATCTTCATACCTGATCGCTGAATGACTGAGTATTGTATTATAGTTAACGGTAAACAAGTACTGTGATTAGACAACAAAGCTGTGACATAAATATAGAAGTCTTTTACTTTTACTGTCACCAGCTGCATCGGGTGCTACTGCCACAACTACAACAATTCTTAGAACTTCAGCTACTACTACATCTATACATATTAACAGATCTGGTTCACAAGCTGTGTTTAGACAGAAGGTAAGGTTTAGATACAGTTCAGTACTTCTGCTCAGCCTCTTTTCAATGATTTGTCGTTCGTTGCTACCTACCCCTCCCCCCTCCCTTTTATATACACTTTTGTTCTTTCTTTCTTGGCCATGGTGTATTTCGAATTTTTCTCTAGTCTTTTCCTTGATCCTCCCTCTCTCTCTCTCTCTCTTTTCGTTTCTGAGAGAGTGTGCACTTAAACGCTTGCCACTTACTATCTTTCTTTCCATAACGTCATGCTCAGCAATATCTCTTCAGCGCGAGTCCGCTGTTCCCTGTGATTGGTTAAAATGACCGCCACTTGTTCAATGACTGATCGAATCGATTATATCGACCAAGTGACTGACTGCCAAATCGATACATTGACTACATGAATGATTGACTGATTAATCATGTATCATAGTTTATTTCTTATATGTGAGATAAGACTGTCTTGGATCACTACTCTTCTCTTTTCTTTCTTTCTTTCTTTCTTTCTTTCTTTCTTTCTTTCTTTCTTTCTTTCTTTCTTACTTCCCCCTACATTTATGTCTTACTGTATTTTTGTTCTCTTTCTTCCATTGTTTGCCGTCATGCCATGCATATTGTATCCATTATACGAGTAGAACGCAAAATGTCTAGCCCATGACCAAATCGGAAATAAAGCAATTGTTTAACAAGTTATTAATTATTCGTTTTTGGCCCATTGTTTTATATTCACAAGTTTGTCCCACATAACAAATTTAATGCATTAAAAGCAGCTCGTCTCATATTTTAAAAAAAAAAAGTCCAAGTACCAGCATTATGCTGTAAGCTTGCAGTTAACTATGTATCAATTGCTTTACATTATATACATAATGTACTCTGTACTATGCGTGCATTATTGCTAAATTCTGGCACACTTAATCGGCTTATCATATTGTTCCGTCATACATTCACTTAGACCTACACGATTTCTTGTGCCGAGATTCTTTTTGTCAGGGGCGTATTCAGTGAGCTGCAACAATGTAAGCTTACAGTAGCTAAGACCATTACAAGGTGGATGCAAGCCTGGGAAACTAGGCTCAGCTGAAAGCAGACAGAAATACAGCTGAAGCGAGATATGCATTAGTAAACAGACAAAAATGGAGGTCATTTTCGAAAACTGAGCGCCTAGGGTGTGACTGGGAAACGCTCAAGGGTAGATTTTTAATTAGATGCGTCGTGTTTGGAGGTAGGGGATGGGTATCCATTATTTTCATCCACTGAGATGTTTCATTAAATACTAACTCTCAGACGCACATGCGGTGTTTTTAATCTTCATAATATTATATAGTAGCTCTTTACGTTGCGGATTTCTCTTTGCATGGATGTTCTTTTCACTCCTACCTTGCACTTTCATCATCATATCACATCATCGTGCCCCATCTTGAAATTGTAATCACTCTAGTATGCCGTAATCTATCGATCGACTGATTGATTGATTGCTTGATTAATAGCTTGCTTGCTTGCTTGCTTGCTTGCTTGCTTGATTGATTGATTGATTGATTGATTGATTGATTGACTGATTGACTGATTGACTGACTGATGCAGTTTTGTTTGATATTTGATCTGTTCCGTGTGTAAATTTGTGCCCACATGCCACAATATAATTTAAGCTGTTCTCAATAAACTTAAAACTTTGAAATTTCACTATCCAACGTGTTCCACTCCGTCATGCCCTACCCCAAAATCATAAAAAGAAAAGAAAAGTCCATATTCAACGCCCCTGGAATGCTTAAGCCCCTTTCCAGTCTGAGGGAACGAGTGCGGATCTAGTTAGAGTAGGCACCTGCCTAGTCAAGCGGTTTGTCACCTTCTGTTGTTAACTACCAACCGCCATCTTGGTTGGTGAGGATTTCATTACAATACTTCATCAGGACATTTAAATCGCCATTACGGTCTGTGGTGTTTTTATGTTGATTAATCATCAATTTCTCTTATAAAATATTGAATATGTTTCACTATGTTGTTTTCCAAGCAAGGACACATTTAACCACCAATGATTTAATGATCCTGTTATGTTGTGTGGGTGACAACATACAAATAAAAAGTCAGAGACTCCAGTTGGATGAAGAAACTAAATTAAAGTTTGAAATTTATCACAAGTCGTTCAGTGGTGTATGTACAAAAGATTATAGTACAAAACCATTCATACTGAAATGTTATCATGTTATCACCACAAGAATATAGCCAGATACAGCCAGATACCATTTACATGCTTTCATACTTCAACATAGATAAGAGAGATGCAAGACAAGATAATATTCGAGACAGCATGACTTAATACATATAATATCCAATGGAAGTTATGTCAAGAGAAAAAGAGAAAAATATTTAACTGTTATCTCCCTTAAAGGCATAGAATTGCTTATGTAATTAAAGGGACATAATTACATCTTGAATCCCTATAACAGATCCCATTAAATGAAGCTAAAGATGATGTTCCAAATCGCCACTGCGCGAGGATCGGTCGTGACCAGCAAAATAATTGTGAGAAAATCGTGTTGTTTTCATTTCCTCAAGGGTGTAATAATGATTGTGTTGATTTGCATAACTTGGCGTATTCTGTAATTGTGGAGGTATTAGAGTAATATGTCCTGCTCGAATTTTCCAATGTGAATCTTCCAGTTCATTGCCATTATATCTGGTGTAGCAAAATTTCGTACATACATGAAGATATAATAATTGTATGTGTATTGATGAAGCAGCGTACACAAGGCTCTTAATCTCACAGAAGATTTCTGGGTTTAACGGCATAAACCTTCCCTATTATCCTATATCTCTACGTCTTTTCTCATTTCAGTCGTTTGCTTTTTCGTTCTCAATTAACGAACATGGACAGTGTTTTATATTATATCTCTCATGACTGAATACACATAAATCACAGTGGGAGTATTGCTGTGTCATATTCATTCTGAGATTTTGTGACAATCAAACCCTTTTCTTTTTCACCCATTTGTTCATGTCTTATAGAATGTGGAGCCCATAACATTCTTCCTACAGCCTGAGGATGTACCAAAGGCCATTATGTAACCATCGACTTGAAGTGTGTTAGACTGCAGACAGTGCGGTGAGTTCCATACATATCTTAGAAACCAAGCATCTGGGCTGTTTAGCTCAGCACTTATCACTCTTCTGAGCCGCAGCTTCGCATTTCTTTGAACTGACTCTGTGCTCTGTTCGGAAACTTCCCTTAGCATTGTTCCTGAGAAATGCTCACAACTGCTGTGAAGCAGGTCAGACAACAATCGCAAGACTTCGGAACTCACGAAATTGCACTGGAGTGCCCGGATGCGTCCGTCTCCGTTATCAGAGGACAGCACTACCTACTGGCCTCTGCAAAGAACTCTTACCTTTCATGGTCTTAGTCCTTATAACGTGAAAGCTCAAAGACTCCCCGATCACCCGAAAGCCGCCGTCAAAGAACCGCCACAGACCTTAGTTCGAGCCACAACCAACCTTGGGAGACGTAACTCACGGGCGCCATCAAGAGCATTTCTCAGTTCACCGACTCGCCTGCCTGACATTCCTCCGGAAGTCATCCCCATCAAAGTCGACACACCCAGAGACGAGCCTAAACAATCCACCCTTCCACCTCAGCTGCCACCAACTTTAAGCCCACGAAAAAGAGTACCTAGCATCCCTGCGGCTAGACCAACGACCAAACCAGCTCTGACAAAATCACAGCCATCATCACCGAGAAAACCGATTCCTAAAATCCCCACTAAGAGACCGTCTCCTCGGATCCCTAATCCTAAACCGGTTTCTGCGCCTAAACCGGGTACACCACCTAAACCAGTTCCTGAAATCCGAACTCCTAGATCGTTTCCTGAAATCCCTGCTCTCAAAGCCGAGGTATCTTGGAAGCCTGCTGCCGTAGTCCCGAAACTGGTTCTAGCTCTAACTCCAAGAAAACAGACACTATCGCCTCGAGGGCAGACACCAATGAGTAACACACCTGGACAGAATTCACCAATCAAATCGACGGAGAGGATCACTTTGCCCCAACTTCCCAGTCCAATCAAATCGGCTGGCAGTGCAAGGAATAGACTTGACTCACCAACCATTGAGGCTCAGAAGAACTTCGATTCACCTTACAATAAGGTAAAAGTATTTTTACACTTTGTTATCCATTGTTTGTTAACTTGTTTTAATATAAAAGTATGATAGAGTATTTCAAATAGGCTAGTAGAAATAGCTGTTTTCTTGTATTGTAAATTATAACACAACTTTACATGGAATAAGTGTCGTATTTTTTGTAATCTGTAGCATAATATTTCTTTCTTGCCATAACATATGCTCAATAAATGTGTACTCTTTTCTTTAACCGATCATTTATCCTTGTAACAATACTCGTAACTATTCTTATTTCCTTACTGCATCTATATCATAACAACATAAGTGTGATAGATCAAGTGTTTTTATCTTATCTTTCAACTTGTTAAACTATAATAACATTATAACAATAACTACACATTGTGTTCATTAACTATCACATAACAGGAAATTATAATAGATCTATACCTTTCTCACACTGCTCTGGAAAATTATGGTTTTAAAAAGTATATTCTTACTCTTTCAATAAATGCTGGCGGTCACAAGCCTTATGATGGATGAGCATGGATTCACCGATCCTTCTTTCAAAGTTCTGCAGCTGAAGGTTCACACACCTGCCCATCACCTGACTATGGCATGCCCAGCACTAGATTACGGTTGTACTGCCTCCATCTTTTGGTCTTGAATCATGGTTTTCGACTGGTGGTTTCATTGGCTTTCTCTGGTCTAGGATTCTGCCACGGTTCATTTTGGCTTCTACAAGTCGTTTCATTATTGGGACGCCATGCCCCGTTTTGTCGAGCCTGAAATGAGAGAGATATTAGAACTTAGAATATGATTTTTTTTCTTGCTCATAATACCTAAAATCTGTTTTGGTTTTCTCACATGACAGTTCCCTGCAATTTCAAGATCTTTTGGCCACAAAAGTCGTTCTTACTTCTGTTGCAATTAGTCACCCCTTACAAATGGCGTTGGGAGTATTACTCATTTCTCTGATGTTTAACTCTAAATATAACTCTTCTTTAGAATTTCCCTTGCAACACATAAACTGATGAGTGTTTTGTTTGGCACAAGGATGAAACTGATACGGCCGTACGTCTAAGAGTCTTTTGGCATCTGTGTTCTGTTCAAAGAACTCTTCTCTCTAGAAAGTTTACTGGTAACTATTTACTTTTTGAACCTCACTAGGCTCTTCAGTTGAATGACGGACTAATCTTGCCCTCTGACGCTGATAAGGGTCTCCTCTAAATGCATGTTCAAGACCAGTGCTGACACACTACTATCACAGGCCACCCCAACAATGTACTGAATCAAGAATCTCTTTTCATTTTTATAACAAACACTAACCATTTAACATTTAATCTCTTGTCGTCACTTCCTAAGGTATTAACCAGGATGAAGTCGTCATTTCCGTCGTTCACCATCAAGCCTACCAAGAAACCTGAACCTTTTCCCAAGAAATCCGATTTTGATGGAGAGGTACTGGTAACAGCAATCGCAGAGCTTAATCAGGCACGCCGAAATATTTTTCATGCTGCTGTCATTATATCACGCCCTTTGACCCAATTCAACAACTCCTTTCATGCCATTTTTCAACATACGCCATTTAGCAGAATGTGCAGAGCTTAATCGGGCACGCTGAATTATCTTTCATACCCATGCCATTACATCACCGCTTTTGACCCAAATTCAACAACTCCTTCCACACCATTTTTCAGCATAAACCGGTATGGTTTAGCAGATCTCGCAGAGCTAAATCAGGCACGCTGAAAATCATGATCGCTTAAATATGCTTCTTTTCAAACGGCTTCACATCACTTCATAACCATTAGAAAGACCAGATCATTTTAAAGAGGCGGTGGTATCAACATCACTACGAGGGAATAAAGAATTTATCTTGTTAGCATTTTTATATACATGCCATGTTTGTGCCTTTACCAAAGCCTCCAACTCCAAGACTGTCTTGAGCATTCACTGCTTACCATCATTTGTCGCATATTCACTGCAGCATGCAATACATTAATCTAAAGTTCAAACAGAGTTTATATATTATCAACATAGCAGGGAGGTGCTTTACAAACTTGCAACTCTCACATCCTTGAAAGCGAGCAGTATCAGCATTACCCTAACACGCTCCTCGCAAAGTCTGATACTGGATTTCGTTTTAAGAATGGCAAATACCAGACAGAAATTTGCTGTGAAGATTCCATGAAGTAATTATGCTGGTCAATCCATTCCGTGCTTTTAGATGTAATTTAACCAATAAGCTTAAAAGTTCGCCATCTGATATTAGCAAAAATTAGCAGAAGTCGCGGGTTCGATTCCCACCACATGACTTTCTTTCCCTCTTTCATTTTTTGTCTGCATTTGTCTTCTTGAGCACTTCCCCCTTTATCCTATTTGACTCCCTTTACGTAGTGCTCCGTTTCAACCTTGTATTACAAAAATTGCTTTGTTCCTACAGTAAATCTGGAACTGGCATATATAAGGCATTGATCAGATGGCGAGCTCGCAGAAAATGCAAAATTTGAATCTCCCCGAATGTGATCTTTTATTGTTTTCAAAAGAAAATATCATATCGCTACTTGCTTTCCTTATCCGTACATTTTGTATACTAATCAGGTGCAACATCTGTGTGTTTCTGACTGCGAGAAAGGACTGCATTTCTTTTAAGACTAAATTAATATGAGGCGTCCAAGTTTACGCACTTTAACTTCATCGTGCCAAATGCAGATCCCTCACAACAGGTCTTGCAAGAAATGATCACTTTAAATCAACGGCTTAAACGCCGAACATACGGATAGATCTAGTATTGTCATTTTGCATATTTTCACCTTGTTATTAAAAATGAATTAAATACAATTTACTTCGATGATACAGACCTTGATAAGGCGTATGCCTAAATAATAAGTGTATACTTTTTCCACTGTATGTAGGCATACTTATTATCAGTGTTAGACCGGTTATCAGTAATCTATATCATTAACCCTCGCTGTATGATGGGGTGCAAAAACACCCCAGCGCGGTCTTTGAATGCATCTAGAACCTTTATTTTTTATGCTAGAAACTTGAAACTTCATGGATTCCTCAAAATCAATGAGATCTTCATGCAGGTTNATTTGTGTTCTTGAGCACTTCCCCCTTTATCCTATTTGACTCCCTTTACGTAGTGCTCCGTTTCAACCTTGTTTTACAAAAATTGCTTTGTTCCTACAGTAAATCTGGAACTGGCATATATAAGGCATTGATCAGATGGCGGGCTCGCAGAAAATGCAAAATTTTGAATCGTCCCGAATGTGATCTTTTATTGTTTTCAAAAGAAAATATCATATCGCTACTTGCTTTTCTTATCAGTACATTTTGTATACTAATCAGGTGCAACATCTGTGTGTTTCTGACTGCGAGAAAGGACTGCATTTCTTTTAAGACTAAATTAATATGAGGCGTCCAAGTTTACGCACTTTAACTTCATCGTGCCAAATGCAGATCCCTCACAACAGGTCTTGCAAGAAATGATCACTTTAAATCAACGGCTTAAACGCCGAACATACGGATAGATCTAGTATTGTCATTTTGCATATTTTCACCTTGTTATTAAACATGAATTAAATACAATTTACTTCGATGATACAGACCTTGATAAGGAGTATGCCTAAATAATAAGTGTATACTTTTTCCACTGTATGTAGGCATACTTATTATCAGTGTTAGACCGTGTATCAGTAATCTATAGCATTAAATCAAGCATAGCATCCTTATTTCTCATCGTTATAAGGACCTTTTTCGCAGCCTGCCATGCAATTACCTCCTTATTTCTCCATGACCACTTCTGTTTTGTGATTTACGTACTATGAGGACACATCGACTGATCAACTGACACATGAACTATGGCACTGACAGACTAAAACAAAGCCTGCAGAAGAAAGTGTTGTATTGTTTTATTAAATCGACTCAAACATAATACAGTTTTTCCCCTTTAATAATTCACCTGGTGTGAATACTTTTGAGCTATACTAAGCTATCTTTGGGGCCTAGTCCACGACTGCTCTAACTATTCCAAATGTCAACGATCCTCTGCCCCGTTTGTGGTCTTGTTGCCCATGACATTCGTAGCCTGACAGTATCCAATTGTCTCAAAGGTGGACAAATTAACAGGAATGGACGCCGCCAAACCAGCCTTTACCATCAAGCCTATGACCAATGGCGCTCCAACGACCAGCACACCCAAACCACCACCCATAGGAAACAGTACATCAACATCGCTCAGAAAGATGACGAACTCGGAAATCAAGATGTCCCCAGCAGACAAGGCGAAGGTCGAAGAGACGAGAGCGAGGATTGCCAAGCTCGAGAAGGAGGAGAAAGACATCAAGGTAGGTCTAGCCAGTGCTGCAAGGCTGGACGACACAACGTGCGGAGGAGGCAGTGGCACTTTTTTCCGTAGCAGCTTTAGACACTTTCTTTATCATAAGATAGGCCTTAAGTTTTACATGAAGGGTTTCGGAGGCAGAACGGGAATCTCCCATAAGCAAGCTGTTTTTAGCTGACCTACAATGCGGGAAACCATGTAGGATTCGTGTGTCTCCCTCAGATTCCCAAACAAAACAATAACTGCTCTCTTGGTGACTTATTCTCTTGTGGAATTTTTCAATATCTCCAAACGTAGTCACGTGCTTTTTAAATTTAGAAAAGGGCGTTCCGGTGTCAGCACTGTATAGTAGAATAGATATTTTCACTTACATTAAGTTGAATGGGAGGTACGGAATCTTCACTTTGGACACGAGAATCCATGGATTTTTGCACAGTCTCAACCTATCATATTTTCTGGAGTACGCTCGAAAACGGGTAAGGTCTCGCCATCACGGGGTTAGATGTTCTATTGTATTCTTTCCACTTGTCCATGACGCAGGTCTGAACCTTAACATCTTTAACCATAAAGTGTGTATCAGGCAGAGGAGAAGATGGAGTGGAAAACGTGTTGTTTTTTTTAAATTTCTGCCTCCCATTTACCTTCCAGTCAAACAAAACCTGCCGCAATATCATTTACCATGTACTGACCTCTTCTTTCTCTTCTTTTGATTTGCCTGAGCCTAGCTTAGAGGCTATTCGCCGAAGGACAATTTGGATGATGATCTGGTTCTTGAATTAGTATGTTGATGTTTTCACCACAAATCGTTGGAATGGACACAATAAATATATTTATGGTTATCCTATCCAACAATAGACTTATCCTCACCCCCTCCACATCCCCTTTGTCACACCCAGCACCAAAAATTAGTCTGCTGACGGATTAGTGTCCTCCTCTTTCCACCCCCCCCCCCCCCCNAAAAAAAAAAAAGAAAATATTTGCCATCTTACCATCTAAAAAAAAAATAAATAAGTAAACTTCAGCTGTTCCCCTGCTTCATGCCTGAACAAGATCATTTTAGCCAGTCTGTGATCTAGATTTAGTTTTTTAATTTCCCCATTCGTTTGAATTTCATGGCTGCATATCTACATACATAATATATGATCAGCCCCACCCCTCCCCACCATAAGAAAAAACATATATATGCATTTGTGTGGATATTCAAAAACACCCGAACAAGATCAATCTTGATACAACGTTTGCACGGGGAGCAGCAGTAATTAATAATACAATAATTCTAACTTGTTGTTATGTCAGTACGCTTTGCTACAGGCTGCTCAGTAAACTCCAAAATCCCTAGACTCTCCACAGTGACATTGGGTCGTATCCCGAAACGACCATTCTCACGTTGTGCTCTGGAAACCCCTCATAATCTACAAAACACACTCGAACACTCTTGTTACAAAAACATTTTATACCACACAATGCCCTTTTTTGAAACACTTTAAAAGTCTCACTGAGAAAGCAAGGTGATTTCAGTCAATATCCTGTGATGGGTATTGCGAAAACTTCATTAGTGCATATATGCCTTTTTGTCATAAGAAGGCAGAAATGCCCTTACCTCAAAACAGATTAGAACGTCCCAGATATTTCGTAACAACCGTATTCGAGTGTAATATCTTTACCCAAAATATTCTTCATATCCAGTAGTCTATTCTGACCCCGTGTATAACGTTTGTGTGTATATGATTTCTTGCATAATCCATCTGTTGTTCTTACCTCTAACAACTAATCATGTTTTTGTGATTCTATCATAGGAAAAGATTAGCCAAGCGGAAGAGCAAGAGAAGAACAAAGATGACCAAAAAACAGGTTGGTTATCTAATCAGTGATACCCTGTGCTTCTCTCCCTTCTCTCTCGTTTACTCATTCATTATCTCCTTTGTGGTCCTTCTCTTCCGTCTCTTTTTGTGGCAATTTTCTGTCGAGCTGCAAAATCTGTTTTAGACTGGCTCTGTCTTATTCTCTGTGTCCTTCTGTCTCTCTCTCTCCCCATCATTCTTCTCGAGGTGCTATTCTTTTACCTTTCCGGTATGCTAGTGTTCCATACTGTCTTTCTATCCTTTGTTGGGACATGCATATACACGTAAGATAAAGATAAACACACAAAGTATACTATTAGTCAGTCATTGTCCCCTCCCGCTCAAAATCAAAATTTGGGTAATCACAACGTCCCTTCAATCGCAACATTTTCCACATAACAAAAGACGATATTTCCATATAAAAGTCACTCGATAGTCGCAACTCCTTATAACTGCAATTTTTTATTTGCTCCCGAGAAATTGTGATTAAGAGGAGTTGACCGTATCTAAAAGAGAAAAAAAGTGGTTTAATCGGAAGTTGCGATTACGCAGGGTCGACTGTACTCAAACCCGCTCTGCCCTCCTTCCCATTCATTCACCCAACCTATCCATTCTTCAGTACACACTTGCTATGATAAAAACCGATACGGTGTATTCATTCACTCACGCTATCAATTCTACAATACACACTTGCTATGATAAAAACAACCGATACAGTTCTAATCTTCATTTCACACCTGCTATGATAAAAACCGATACAGTATATTCATTCACTCACTCTAGCCATGCTTCATTTCACACTTGCTATGATAAAAACCGATACAGTATATTCATTCACTCACTCTAGCCATGCTTCATTCCACAATTGCTGTGATAAAAACCGATACAGTGTTTCCTTTTATGAAAAAAATAGACCTGGACCCCAACAAGGTTAAAGACTCCTCCAGCCGTCCAAGCGTCAAAGGAAATGTTATGGTTGCCACAGATCCAAGCACCTTCGCCAGAAACTCCATCAACATGATCTATACTCCGAAAACAAAGCCAACAAACTATGTATGTATCTGTTAGTTTAGTCTAATATAAGCAAATAAGTTATAACACTCAGGTAATTAATACCTTTTAGAAGTATACCTATGAGTTTACTGTGTATGATGCTAACGCTTAAGTTGTGTCAATGATTCCGACAGAACAATGTAACCTAGAGCCATGCGGTTTTCACCTAAATGTGTAGGAGAATATTTAGATTATGAAGGTGACACGCATTCTTCGTTATTTTCAGTACTACATTTTTGATATGCAAATTTCACCAGAGCCTTCATTAATGTTCCCATCCACTTTCATATCACGAAATATTTCGTACAGTTTTTATGGTAACCCAAACTTCAAACTATTTTCTTTCCATTTATTACATTACAAATCTGAATACATGGCCAACCTCTTTCATGTTATATTCCCATTTTGTGAGTGGTTTCAGCTTGTCTCAGGATATTCGCGGTTCTAATTATCTTAATCATTGTTGTAGCATTTTTCATTAATATCATCATCTGCGTCAGCAAAGTCGACAGAAACAATAACAAAATTGTTGCTATCTTATCATCATCGCTGTCACTCTCATCATTATTATCCTTTGTAAAGCTTAAAATTGCGTGAAAAAAAAATTGCGAATGAAATCGAAACTTCTATAATTACTAGACAAAGTAACGGGACTATTTTACTATTACCCATTTATTTAAAGTTCAAAAGAAGGTAAAACTGAAAAACTGAACAGAACCAAGCAACAGAGCTTCAAATTTCAAGTTTAGATCCTTTGAAGATCACTATGGCAAACTTAGGCACATTACGAATATGAACCAGCTGCAAATTTCGCATCTAATTTGTAACACACATTATAAACGTTTAAGCCCTGTCTACCTCCATAAGAAATCCGAACTTGAAAATATAAGCTGCCTATTATCTACATCTTCGATACACTCCCTCTGTTAATAGGCCTGAGTGTGAACTTCATCATCATGTTCACCGGAAGCTGGAGCACAAAAGGAGAATTAATCATTTTTATCTACCGATCTTCCGTTCACAGGATGCAGACTCTGATGATGACGGCAAGCCAGCTTTTGATCCAGACGTTTTCGCTAAAACCATCATCAAATCATCAAACTTGACAATGAAGACCCCAAAGACGGAAAGTAAGACAAAATAACATGTCTGATCTGTAACATTTCTTAACCATCTGCCAAAACAATCGGCCTGCCCACTATTGTGATCAAAAGAAAAAGATACTCTTGTGATTAGGGGAAAAATACACTATTGTGATTGAAGGAAAAAGATACCAGGCTTTTGGCAAGCAACGCCAGTGAGAACCAGATTTTCAGATCACGTAAATTTGCACCATTCTCTGCAAAGATAATGTGATATGGAGACCAGCACTGTTTACTGTTTCAGTTTGTTATATGAGGAACTAGATTAGTAGTCTTCAGCTTACCTTAATAATGTAACCTTACTGAAGTTGTCACAACATATTCCCAAGTGTTACACTTGATAGAAATACCAAGTTTACAATATTTTTTATGTTGCTGGTTATATCAGACGTTACAGATAGAGCAAGAACAGTATGAATGAACAGTTTTTTGGGTTTTTTTTGGATACTGAAGAAGATCCACATAGGATCGAAAATTTTATTAAACATTTCTTCGTTTCATTTTGGATTGTTGTGTCACTACACTGTTGGCAAGTGCGTGTTTTTCAATTATGAACAATTGAAATGCATTTCCAGCTATACACCGTACACGATTTGTGGGACCCAGATCCAGATATTCCCATCTAGTGTTTTTCGAAGCTTCAGGCAGTCAATAGTAAACGATTTCAGAGAAATAAATTTCCTGATATTTTGATAAACATCAGTGTTATTAAGATCTTCATATGAGTTATGATTCAAAGGGATATTATTTCTTCTATGTTCTCACGTACGTGGATTAGGCTTGCGGTATGTTGATTGTAAGTGATAACAAAGATACACACGCCAACAGTAAGAAAGCCATATCCAGGGACAGGGTCGCTCTTGTATAAGTACAGTTCTTTTAATCATCGATTAGCCACAAAATCAGTCCTTTTTTTTTCCTTGATTATTCCAGCAAGACTTCAGTAGATAGATTCTGGATCCTACATACAGAGAACAGGCAGATAATGATATAGTAGGCACTTTCTTTACACGATTCGTAGTCTTACTTACGGTGTGCTGTCGTTTTACGGGGTAAAGACCGTATGGGCCAAAATCATATTTTTACAGGAGACATGAAAAGAGTTCGGTGTGGAGTTTCAGTATGTCAGTTAGTCATTGGTGCCTATGTCCGTCCTTAGGTGGAATGACCTAAATCACCGCACAACGTTTAAGTTTCTGGCATTATGATGTTATTCCTAAAAAAAAAAAATCAGTTTGCTGTTTCTACGAGTCACAATTCTGTGCTCCCATACAACAGCCTAATAAAACAAATATTTTAGAAATTGAGAAAAGAAATGCGTCTGGAAATGAGATTATTGGAGAAAAATATAAGAACAGCAAATCAAAACAACATCTTACATATATTCCCGAGAGTTAGCTAAACCACCTAGAAGTTGATAATGATTTATAAAGTCATGACAATCTCAGTTGGGTTTCTTTTTTTACGTTGAAGTTTAAAATCTTTACTGGGCTTTAGCCAACAATTAACTTTACATTTTGACAGACATATTCATTACAAAATAATATCTACAAGGAAAAAACCACACAATAGGTAAATTAACTGAGAATTTAACAAAAAAAAAGAACAACAAACTGCTGTAAGAGTTTGTTGTTTTTCTTAAGTTAGAGAAAAACTTTCAGATCAAATTAGTTTTGGTTCGAATCGAGTACTTGGGAAACACTATTATATCTTATTATTAAAATAATCATCCGCTTGTAATTCTCTGAACCAGACTCCAGTTATATATACACGTAAATGATATTTTTTTTCTTTCTGCCCACTTCTCTGCAACCGTATTCAATGACTCCATCATTTTTTCTCTGAATTCCTCAGCAACGACTATTGCCTCCACAACACAGTCAACCCACTCACATTCACATCCGGCGCCTGTAGAACAACCCAATTCACTCGTGGACAGTGGTATCGGTATGACTTTTTAACTTACCTAATTTCCGTTTCGTTTTGTGTCGTTTCGTTTCGTTTCATTTCATTTCGTTTCTTTCTTCCTTTTTTTATTTGTTTTTCTTTCTTTCTTTCTCTCTCTTTCTCTCTCTTTCTTTCTTTCTTTCTTTCTTTCTTTCTTTCTTTCTTTCTTTCTTTCTGTCTTTCTTTCTTTCTTTCTTTCTCTCTGTCTCTTTCTTTCTTTCTTACTTTCTTTCTTTCTTTGTCTCTTTCTTTCTTCCTTTTTCACGAGTCCTTCTCGTCTTATTTTCGTCTATTTTATGTGCTTGTCTGTAACAGACAATTTCTTGTTCGTGTGCTGTCAGTTCTGTTTTGAAAGGTATGTAGTTTTTNTGTTTCTACGAGTCACAGTTCTGTGCTTCCACACAACAGCCTGATAAAACAAAAAATTTAGAAATTGAGAAAAGAAATGCGTCTGGAAATGAGATTATTGGATAAAAAGATAAGAACAGCAAATCAGCAACATCTTAAATATATTCCCTAGAGGTAGCTAAACCACCCAAAAGCTGATAATGACTTATCAAGTCATGACAATCTCAGTTTTATTCCTTTTTTTTTTTTTAAGTTGAAGTTTAAAATCTTTACTGGGCTTTAGCCAAACAATTAACTTCACATTTTGACCGACATATTCATTTCAAAATAGCATCTACAACTACAAGAAAAACACCACACAACTGAGACCCAAAAAAACCCAACAAAAAACTGCTGTAAGAGTTGTTGTTTTTTAAGTTTGAGAAAAAATTTTCAGATCAAATTAGTTTTGGGTCGAATCGAGTACTTGGAGTACACTGTTATATCTTATTATTATAATAATAATCCGCTTCTAATTCTCTGAACCAGACTCCAGTTATATATAGGGCCTACACGTGAATCATATATGTTTTTTTTCTTTCTGCCCACTTCTCTGCAACCGTATTCAATGACTCCATCATTTTTTCTCTGAATTCCTCAGCAACGACTATTGCCTCCACAACACAGTCAACCCACACACATTCACATCCGGCGCCTGTAGAACAACCAAATTCACTCGTGGACAGTGGTATCGGTATGACTTTTTAACTTACTTAATTTTCATTTCGTTTCGTTTCGTTTCGTTTCATTTCATTTCGTTTCGTTTCTTTCTTCCTTTTTTAATTTGTTTTTCTTTCTTTCTTTCTCTCTCTTTCTCTCTCTTTCTTCCTTTATTTCTGTCATTCTTTCTTTCTTTCTTTCTTTCTCTCTGTCTCTTTCTTTCTTTCTTACTTTCTTTCTTTCTTTGTCTCTTTCTTTCTTCCTTTTTCACGAGTCCTTCTCGTCTTATTTTCGTCTATTTTATGTGCTTGTCTGTAACAGACAATTTCTTGTTCGTGTGCTGTCAGTTCTGTTTTGAAAGGTATGTAGTTTTTTTCTGTTAGCAGTACTTGTTATTTCGGCTTCCGCACTTCACCACAATACTTGATGAAAAGGGAGTAAGATGAGTACTTAGGCAAGGGAAGATTCTATTCTATTCTATTCTATTCTATTCTATTCTATTCTATTCTATTCTATTCTATTCTAAATTCATCTGTGCTCACGGTTTCTTGGTGTGTCTATACTAATAAGTGTACCATGACTGCTGTCCTCAGAGGTTGGAGGAGGTGCGAGCAATGCCGGAGTGGAAGAAGTAGCTGAACCGGAGAAAGAGAAGAAAAAGGTAACCAAACTCAAACATTCACAAAACAAGAGCACTGTCATCATGGCGTCTTATAGTTTCCTTTCCTAGTTTATCCAACAAAAATTCTGTGTACGGTTAGGCCAAATCTGCTGTTTCGGGGGGAAAAGACTATAAACCCCAAACTAGGTCATAATCACCCTTTGAGACCTTTTTAAAGAGCTCAGTGTTCTCTAATTTTCCATGTGGTTATTAAAATTCTGTGATTGCCTTTATAGTATCTGAGATAGCCAATCGTGTGCATCATTGATAAATTGATAAAGTGAGATGCTGCACGAAAGGTCTTTGTGTCTCCTGCAAGTGGTGATTTTGGCACATACGGCCGTTTTTCCTCCACCTGGTTCTAAAAAAACAAAAAAAACAAATAATAATGTCACTTTCAGGAAAAGAAGAGAAAACACAAAGAAAAACCAAAGACTAAAGAGGATTACGAGAAACTGCTGAAATGTCCACGTTGCAAGAAACGATTGGAGGACCCCAAGATCGTTTGCTGTCAGAGGATGTGTGTGGGCTGTCTTCAGAAGATGATTGACACCAAGGCCAAGGCTGGGCTGCTCTTCTGTAAAGTTTGTACCAGGTGGGTGTGATCTTGAGTGATGTGAGAACGAATTGATTCGTGCAGAGAGAAGACGTAGGGAATGGGTTAAGGGGTTTTTGTGACATCCAGAGAGATGGAGAAAGAGAGAGAGAGAGAGAGAGAGAGAGAGAGAGAGAGAGANAGAGAGAGAGAGAGATGCACGAGGCAGACAGATAGAGAATCGTCCTTCCATTCAGCTGCCTGTCAAACTCCAGAAAAACAGANGAGAGAGAGAAAGAGAGAGATGCACGAGGCAGACAGATAGAGAATCGTCCTTCCATTCAGCTGCCTGTCAAACTCCAGAAAAACAGACAGACAGACAGACAGACAGACAGACAGACAGACAGACAGACAGACAGAACAGACAGACAGACAGACAGACAGACAGATTAATGTTTGAGAAAAAGGAGCCAATGAGAACAAATACATACTAAAGAAAGGTGCAAATCCGGAATGGATCATACGTTACGAGTAAGATGGAATGTAGCACGCTCTCCCGCTTAAAAAAAATTTAACCTCAAAATACGCGTAGTTCTATTTATTACTAGCTGATAACCCCGCAAATAAAGGAAGATCAATAATTCTGTTATAGAAACTACCACTCCACACATATTTTACTGTCATTCTTACAGAAACATTATTATGATCAGGCATATCGAGAAATTTGGCTTCATAACGCCAACATAGCAACTCTGGGTTACAAAGGTTGTGATATCATGCACTCGACTAACAAGCATAATAGAATATCTCTTGTGATTTTTGTTAGCCAATGAAAACAAGATGTGCCCTGTCTTTCGCTCGTCACGTGACTGATAATATAATTTCCTTGGTTCAAAAACTAAGGGCCTCTTCAGGTTACAGAAGCCTAATCCAGTTTCCCTCTTTGAGCCAATAAACTGTTTTCTCTACTGTCACTTGCAAGAAATTCCACAATCTCTGGGCCTTCTTTAATGATTTGCAGAATTCAATGAGCTTATTAAAAATGATGTTCAAAATATAGATCTTGCAGTTCGTTTTCGAGCTCCGAACCGATACATCGAAAGGTGTAAACAAGCTAACCAGTTTCCTTAACGACAAGTGCCCCGCACAGAAGGCCACACCGAGACCGAAGCGAATGACCCAAACTTCAGGTTTAATTTACAAAATCAGGAGAGAATGTAAAATAATTCGCAGGTAGGTTCACAAATCTAGGGCCCATTCTCCACAAGCCCATTACTGTCTTCCTAACGCATGTAACATGTTATTTTCAGCCAATTAAAAGTCTGTAACCTTGAGATCTCACTGGAATCCTGGTGGGCTATCTAGCACCAACGATACAGCTCACACGTTTCCTTCTTGGCCATTTCAGGGCGTCTTGCAAAAAGTACTCGAAAGGATGTGGATTTCTATACCGGACAAATTCACAAATAAATCAATCTAGCTACAAACTTTGCCTTTTATATTCTTGATACTTTCTATCTATAACTTACAATCTACATCAGGGCAATCATGGTACCGGATTCATCCAAGCCTAAGAAGTCCTGGGCAAAACAGTTCACTACAGATCAGTTTTTGGCCAACATGAAGGAGGCAGTTGTACAGCTGGAGGGGAAGAGACTGTGTTTTGTTTGTGACAGCAAGAAACTGGTAGGTGGTGGTAGTAGTTATGGTAGTACTAATATAGTGGTAGTAGTAATATGGTATTGATGTTAGTGGTAGATCTGATTGGCTTGTTCATGTTTTAGTTTCGTTATTTTCTCTCGTCATGTCTGAAATGTGTACGTTTTCCACTTAATCATTCATCTAGCCATTCTTCCTTTCATCCATTACTTCCTCCACCGGCTTTTCGTTATCCGCCTGTCATCCATCCATCCATCCATCCATCCATCCATCCATCCATCCATCCATCCATCCATCCATTTTTTACTCAACCCTCACTTCCTCTTCTCCTTAACCGTTTTTCTCGTTCGTTCATTCATTCATTGATTCCATCAATCTAACCCTTCCACCCGTTCACTCACTACTCATCTTGTCACACACTCACTCACTCACTCACTCACTCACTCACTCACTCACTCACTCACTCACTCACGCACTCACTCACTCAATCAATCACTAACCCATCCTTCCACCCATCCACCCACTTTGTTCCTCTCCTCTCATTCAATCATTCAGTCACTAATTCTCTCTCCCCTCCTTCATTCATTCCTCCCCTCCCTCCTTCCTTCTCTCCACCACTCACCCACTCTTCCTTCCCACCAGGTGACAGATGCCACTATGTTCTGCTATGATTGTGACACCTACTTCTGTAATACCTGCGAAGATGCTCACAGACACATGCCCAAGATGCAGAAACACAAGATAAGTAACCTAGACAACCTTACACCCACAGAGCTGCTAAGGAACAAGAAAAGAGGTTGTAAAAATCACGACAACAAATCACTGGATCTCTTCTGTAAGGTAAGATTGACTAATTACTGTTGTAGAACTCCGTTATAACGGTATGGTTGGGACTCTCAAAATGTTGTTTGCGAATTAGAGTATTACAGCAAGGGACTTACCGATGACATATTATAATATGATAACCTGGGTAAAACACTGAACGAGGCCTGTCAATAGTGCCGTAGACAACAATTCCCGACCCAAGAACTTGTTTGTCTGTCAATCACTGTGTGCTGTAAAATCAAAGCGCAAATCGCAAATAAACGATTATTCTAACTTGGTTTCATGGGCACATCAACCTGCCTCGTACTTTGGATGAGGCAGTTATGCCGTAACAGCCGGGTTTTTGTTCTTCAAGGCTCTTTATAATAAGACCAGTTGAACAATAGCTAGGAAGAGGGAAAAAACGAAGATTCAGAATTCCGTCGGTGTAACCGGATTTCCTTATCATATATGCCATTATAAATGCGTTCCACTATATCATATTTTTATAGTACTTTGAGGACGATAATGCTCCGCAAATCAAGTAGATCTGGTAATGAGGTTAGGTTTTCACCCTGGTAAATCTTTTGACTCCAGTTACCGTACTCAGAGCGAGATAGCTTTTGGAATAGAGATTAAGACAAAATTGCTGTGTGTGCATGCCTATTGGAATTAATACGCCCGTTTTGATATAGCATAACGAGATCATAAACTTCTTTATCATTATATCCGCACTGTACTATACAAGCTACGCAAATAAAGATGTAACAAAATACAGTATGTGTGGTGCAACAGTACTGTAAATCCCATCAAAATGATACGTGGAGCCCAGGGCCGTAGCATTTCGTCTGCCATACAATATTTCTTGTATAGGTCTTCATTCTCCAACAATAGGATTCATGCAGAGACAGCCTAGCTATCACATGGTTATATTCAATTATTTTACACTGCTGCGTTGGCCCAATGATGGACGTAGCCACACTTTTTGTAACTGAATATTGACCATTCATTCCTGTTGTGCCAAATATCGTTAATCCTGTTCAAATAGTTCTCACATTGTGAATGAGGGAATCTTACTTTTGAACAATAAGTGCAATACTCAGATATTAATTTACTCCTATGGTCTCGAAGTAATCAGTGATCAAAACGTCAGTTCTTGAACTCGCAATTGGCAACCTGCTTTAATGTAAATTTCAAGAAAATGTTTCCAGAACCAGCTTAAAATTCGGAACAAGATAATACGAATTAATTCTGATGCTGGCAGAGTTCCCGTGTCCATGTGAGATTAAGAGAGACACCCGACACCCAGTACCACACGACACTTCAAAAAAGCCCGAGTGTCAAACTGAAATCAATTAGGCTTTCTTTTTATCGCCATTCAAAGATAAAAATAAGGGTTGTTATTTGCCCATACCGTATTTGTGGAATATAACCCTGTAATAGATAATGATTCATTAACGTATACATTCCATGTGTATAGGGCCACTCCACTGCTGATTCCAACATGCTCAACTTCTCACACTTTCCTCCCCAGGACCACAACATTGCCATCTGCTCCACGTGTGCCAGTACTACCCATCAGAACTGTTCCAACGTCAGCTCGGTAGCCAACGTGGCTCAAGAGAAAAAGCTACGACTCAAGAGCACAGAAAAGAATATCAAGGTGTGTGGGTTTACAACGAAGTGAGATAAATTCAGATCTTTGCCAGTCACCAAGTATGAAGAAATCTTGACAAGGGCAAGGATTTTTCAGGTTTTTGTGCGAAGGACAGGTTTTCGATAGAAACATTTCTCATGGTTAAATTCCCGAAGAGCTTAATAGGGTACCAGCAGTATACAGCTTTTTTTTTTAGCTGCCCTATATATAATGGCTGCTTTCTTTACTATAGACCTATGTTAATTTCACCTTTGATTGTTCCTGGGTACCATGACTGGAAGGGTGGTAGAAGCTCACGTTAATATGTTTTCGATTGTTTAATGAACAGGAACAAATAAGAAAAGGGAAAAGCAAAGATTTCACTCCAGATCATTCAGAGACGTTATTCTTTTAAAGATACTGGAGATCATAGACTGATCTGAAGTCCTCTCGTTGCATTTTCTCGAACTCTCCAGAAGTTCGAAATTATGGATGGCTGTCCTGAAAATCGAGGTTTTTTTTTATGTTTTGAATTCATGCTCTGTTAATATTCTTGCACAACAAATGTGGAAGACAATCCGAATTCAAGAATATGTAGAGGAAATAAACTGGTTTTTAATTGGTTTTCAGTTAGGGATAGCCAAGTGCGAAGACAGCAGTAAACGTTTGAAGGTTGACGGGGCAGAGGTGGCGGAGGTCAAGAAGCAGGCGGTGGAACAGATAGACGGAGCCTTCCACGCAGTCAGCGACGCCCTGACTCAGAGGAAGAAGAAACTGATGAAGGACATCAACGTGAGTCCTTGTTGTTTGTTTTCTTTTGTTGCTATTGTTGTTTTGTTGCCGCATCGTGAACGTGGAGTACAAAACAGTAGGTGTTATTTATCGGGCTTCTACTGGAACATATTTAATATCCTATCGTGCCTGTATGATGTCACTTTCACAAATTAGGTCATACAGTAAAACCTCGATTTTAAGCATGCCTTGGTGCAAGGAGAAAGTACATAGTGGAACCTCGATATTAAATATGGATTTAACACGTATACCTTGTTAGAATGAACTTCACACTCACACATTTATTATAATTCTATCATTTCATTTTTATTAATGCGAACCTCGATATTAAGTATTCTCCATATATTGTTTCACGAACCAAAGGCATCTAAGTTTGACTGTACTTATTATTGAGATTGTATGTGAAGTCTTACGAGGTATTAATTTTCACTACAGACCCACTTCACTAAAGAAATCCCCCAGTTTGAACAGCTGTCTAAACAAATGGAGAAAATCAAGGGTGCAATGAAAGCCAACAATGAGTTTATCACCGAACTCATGAATCATGCTAGTGATCTTGATGTCATCGAGAACGCCGACCGCTTATGCCATCAGGCTGAGACCATGGTACAGCAAAATGCGGAGGTCACTGAGACTCCAAAACCAAAAGTGAGTGGAATCAGTTGTTTGATGGGTTTTTCAGAACCAGTTGAACTTCTTCAGTCACAGCAGCTCTCTGCAATACTTTGTTGCTCATATATCTCGACAATTTATCGTTCTTACTTGAACCTTCCCTCCTAGTGTTGTGACACTGAGTCATCTGCGACGTCCTGCTTCTATTACCTTATTTGTCAAGCCTTTAAAATAATAATTCTGTGGTCTACCTCTTCCTCTTTATCCTTCCGTCCTGCTTTTTAAGATGATCTTTACTGGTCAGACCCAGAAATGGGAAGTAGAAGAAGAAGAAGAAGAAGAAGAAGACAGAGAAGAAGAAGAAGAAGAAGAAGAAGAAGAAGAAGAAGAAGAAGAAGAAGAAGAAGACAAGGAGGAAGAGGAGGAGGAGAAAGAAGAAGAGAGTAAAGGTAAAACAGGAAGAAATAGCATAGTGATAAAGCTTAATCCCGAGTGAGCTGGTCAGTGTTTACCTGGTAATGTGCAAAAATTGTATAAGATGTGTTATGGAATTCTGAGCACAAAAACTGCGGAAATCACAATAGGAGGTAAACGGAAATACAACATCAAAACTTACATCTCTTACGTTACTGCAGTGTCATATATCTATTTTTCTTCACAGGTCCTAGTAAAAATGGATGACGTGGCCGTCCGTAATTTTGTTGAGCTTGTCGCTCTTCTCGGAGCGGAAGTTGGCAGCACACAGGTCAAAGGTGTCTTAGTCAAGAAGATGACCACCAAAATGTCCGGCGATCAAGCCATTCCGGATATTCGGGACATCTTGGTCATGGATTCCGGGGCCTTGCTGGCAGTGGACAACAAAAACAGGTGATAAATAAAATAAACATAAAAACCATATCGAAATTATCTTTTAGTACGGACGTTTTTCACATATCCAGCATCTGATCTTGACGTACGGTTTTTAAAAACAACAACAACAACAAAAANGGAAGGGAAAGAAAAAGAAGAAGAAGAAGAAGACAGAGAAGAAGAAGAAGAAGAAGACGAGGAGGAAGAGGAGGAGAAAGAAGAAGAGAGTAACCGGAAGAAATAGCATAATGATAAAGCTCAATCCCGAGTGAGCTGGTCAGTGTTTACCTGGTAATGTGCAAAAATTGTATAAGATGTGTTTATGGAATTCTGAGCACAAAAATTGCGGAAGTCACAATAGGAGGCAAACGGAAATACAACATCAAAACTTACATCTCTTACGTTTCTGCAGTATCATATATCTATATTTCTTCACAGGTCCTAGTAAAAATGGATGACGTGGCCGTCCGTAATTTTGTTGAGCTTGTCGCTCTTCTCGGAGCGGAAGTTGGCAGCACACAGGTCAAAGGTGTCTTAGTCAAGAAGATGACCACCAAAATGTCCGGCGATCAAGCCATTCCGGATATTCGGGACATCTTGGTCATGGATTCCGGGGCCTTGCTGGCAGTGGACAACAAAAACAGGTGATAAATAAAATAAACATAAAAACCATATCGAAATTATCTTTTAGTACGGACGTTTTTCACATATCCAGCATCTGATCTTGACGTACGGTTTTTAAAAACAACAACAACAACAAAAAGTCTGTCTGCTCTGAACCAAGTAAATGCACTAGAAAAACAATAATACTGTTTAAAATAAAACATTTATAACATTACTATAACTGAAGATAATTATCATCCTGCTGCTATATGATTGTCCACTAGGCCAGTGACGGAATTAGAGAATTTGACTGAGCGGATCAGATAGCCAGCATAAACACGGGGTCTTTGAAACAGTATTTCTATATGGACTGAGTGCATCAGAGAAATAACATATATTTAGATACTCATGGGAAGTTTTCTTGGCTGGTGGAAACAGTGAGTTAAATACCCATGTATAAACATGGGGCATTAGGATTCTCAAAGGAGTTAATAATAATATTATGAATCCGTATCTTCCACACTCTAATAATGATAATTTCCTTTATGGAGCGCTTATCCCTTGAAAAATATAGGCTCTAAGCACTTTACAGGTGTGCACACTAAACACACAAATACAAGCATAATACACATAATTATTACAACAATTTTTAATCCTATTACACACTCATCCAATACACAGTGCCATTAATACAAGCATACTGGTATACTCACTGTAATTCCATGAAATGTTTCCTAACAATGGTAAGTCTTCAGAAGTGATATGAAAGATGGAAAGCTTTTAGCATTTCTGGTGTTAATTGGAAAACCACTCCCTATCACAGGGCCATAAGTATGGAATCCGCTTTTATAAAGGCAGAGGGCTACCCGCCCTGCATACTCACTAGAAGTTTGAGATTGTCAGGCAGATTTCTTCTAAGTTTCAAAGGATAACTTTTCATTAAAGATACACAACCAATGCATAAACTCTTCTGTTCCAACAGCTGCGTAAAGGGCATCATTTTCCAGGGAGAGCACTTTCAAGTCAAGCGTCTGGCGCTGAATTCCCAGCCTTGGGGAGGGACGAAACTTCAAGACAACATGTTGGCGGTAACAGGACTTAAGTGTTTCTACATAATCTGCCTTTCTGGGGACCTGACACTGCAAACCGTTGTCCACACCAGGAAAGACTACTGGGGAGTATGCGCTCTGAGTCCTATTAACTTAGCGTGCAGGTGAGTCCCTCAAACAATGGGAGGGAAAGGGGTTAAGGAGAGAAATGATGAATAAAGTCAAGCTCGAATGGAAGCTGATGGTAATACTAGGATTATGATGGTGAGTGTTTGATAACAATAGTAATTATGCTGAAACAAACATCACAAGTGATTTTCTTTTCTTTAAATGTGCAAACGATGCGCCCATATTAATCTCATTATTCTTATTATTACTATTGTTATCATTATTATTAGTAGCAGTAGTAGCAGTAACATAGTAATAGTAGTAACAGGCATAGAAGTAATAGCAGTAATAGTAGTACACTGTAATAGTAATAGTCGTAGTGGTAGTAGTAATAGTAATAATAGTAGTAGAAGTGGTAATAGCAGTAGTAATAGTAGTAGTAGTAGTAGTAGCAGCAGTAGTAGTAGCACCAATAGTACAGTAGTAATAAGCTTAGAAGTAGTAGTAGTAGTAGCAGTAGTAGTAGCAGTAGTAGTACTAGTAGTAGTACTAGTAATAGTAGTAGTAGCAGTAGTAGTACTAGTAGTAGTACTAGTAATAGTAGTAGTAGCAGTAGTAGTNTGCAGGTGAGTCCCTCAAACAATGGGAGGGAAAGGGGTTAAGGAGAGAAATGATGAATAAAATCAAGCTCGAATGGAAACTGATGGTATTACTAGGATTATGATGGTGAGTGTTGATAACAATAGTAATTATGCTAAAACATAAATGTGCAAACGATGCACTAATATTAAGCTCAGTATTATTATTATTATTATTATTATTGTTATCATTATTATTAGTAGTAGTAGTTGTAGAAGTAGCAGTAGTAGCAGTAGCATAGCAATAGTAGTAACAGGAGCAATGGCATAGAAGATGTAGCAGTAATAGTAGTAATAGTAATAGTAGTAGTGATATTGTAATAGTAATAATAGCAGTAGTAGTAGTAATAGCAGTAGTAGTAGTAGTAGTAGCAGCAGCAGCAGCAGCAGTAGTAGTAGCAGCAGCAATAGTACAGTAGTAATAAGCTTTGTAGTAGTAGCAGTAGTAGCGGTAGTAGTATAATTGTAAAGAAGATCTATTCTGTCAATAATACAAAATGTGGATGTCCTTAAATCCTGCAGCTGCAAGTATCCACCCTGTGTGGATATCGTTGATATTACTGGGCGACGCCTGAGGACGATCGATACCGACCAGCATGGCAACCAGCTATTCGATATGCCCGGTTACCTCGGCAATATTGGAGGAAAGATCGTGGTGTCCGACAGAAACAAGAAAGCCCTGATCTGCGTGGATCAACTGGGAGAGGTCCAGTTCACTTACACAGGAGAGGTCAGTGTGCAGATAGAAAGTGTCCCAAAATTCGAATCCGAAGTTTATATAGTTCTCTGTTTGACTGTATGTCTGTCCTCCCCCCCCCCACCCCGCCCTCTGATCTAGATTTTGTTCTTTCCTATAGCATAACCAAAAATTATGACAGTGGCGGATCTAGACATTGGGCAGGATGGGCATGTGCCCAGGTTTCCAAGCATGCTGGGGGAATAAGGAGAAAGAGAGAGAGAGAGAGAGAGAGAGAGAGAGAGAGAGAGAGAAGAGAGAGAGAGAGAGAGAGAGAGAGAGAGAGAGTAAAGAGTAAAACACTAAGAAGGAGCCAGTTTCTCTTTTTTATTATCAAACCTGCCGCATTTGCAGTGTCTGTTTCAAACTCTGAGGGGACTTTGCATCATCCTTATACCGGTAGACCCTAGCTCTGAGCCTGGTTATGAAGAGCATGAATGTGAAATCACAGTCACCACCTGCTGAAAAAGACGTGAACGGTCACTATAGCCATTCTTGGCAATGTTCCTGGACTCTTTTACCCAGTGCTTGGTTGAGGAGGAGGAGGAGGGACAGGATTGGGAAGGAGTAAACACATATAGGGGAGATCCTAATCCCAGATACATGTAATCATAATGTCAATAATGTCAAGAGACACTCCAATGAAACTCCCACCGCGCCCACCCCCCACCGTCTTCCTTCAAACCACCATCTTTTCAACAAAACAAAAAAAAAAAAAGGGGGGGGGGGGCCTAAATCTACCCCAAAATCTGTCCTGAAACGTCTCCACCACGCATAAGGTGAGGAAGTCTCTAAATATTGTCTCATTCTTATTCTTCCTATTTCATCCAGGGTAAGGAGGAGCTGATATTCCCTCGTGGAATTGCTGTGGACAGATTAAACAGGATTTACGTGGCTGATCATGACAAGGGCTGTGTTTATCTTATTTCCCCCGAGGGGAGGTAATTATGTCTGTTTGTTGCCTATTCATAATTTTTTTTTCAGTCAGTTTGTCTGCCTATATCTTTGCCTGTCAGTTCATCGTTTTGTCACTCCATGTGTCTGTAAGTGCTCGTCTGCCATTTTTCTCTTTATTTTTTTTTCTTTTTATCACTTCTCATTAACGTCTCTGATTCGTATATAAAACCGGGAAGCACTATTTTAAGGTCACTCCGCACCATGCAGAACAAAAGACAACATTCTGCCCAGTATTCCTTGCACACTCATCTTGTTTAGATTTATAAATAAATCCTGAAGTACTTTTTTTCTCTTTTTATTTTCAAAAATTCGATTCACTTCTCCCCATAATTCACTTTTCCCCATAATGACAGATCGTGAGTTTAGAGTCTCTCCAAACTTTACTGGAAAGAACATTGCTATAAATAGGTCCAGTATTTGAAACACAAAAGCTAAAGATTTCAGTCTGGTTTATTGATAGACATTTTCTCAGCCATTTCCCCAGGGAGTCGAGAAAGTCCTAGAGTGATCAGGCCGGCTGGGGTAATGATAGTGTGAAGTCGCATGAGCGGGCATTAGCCTATAATACGAGACTTATAAACCGCATTCTTCTTCTTCTTCTTCTTCTTATTATTATTATTATTTCACAAGAACGTTACACATCATTATAAAAAATAGGTCTCTTTTTTTCAATAAAGAATGGGCCTACTTATGCAGAAACCATAGCGCTTCATAGTCTCCCGTGTCCGGCTCGCAATCGGTCTAATCCATCTTCGTTCAATTCCAGTCAAGTAGCACATCCATCCAAGTAGTCAAGGTTCTTCCCACTCAGTTCTTGAAAGTTCTGTGATAAAATTCTGTACGTACTTGCAGATGCAGCCTGACTATGATAAATTTATCTGATATGTAAATAACATGTTTATCTAGAATCTTCTGTCATCATTAAATGGACAATAGAGTTCACTTCGCTTATTTTCATCTTTGCAGAAATATGTATTGTAATGATATGTTTCCACGGCTATTTGTAGGCGGGCCTTGCCATCAGATGGTAACGATCGGATGGCGCAGCTCTAAGTGCCTATGCAGAACAGTAACCATAGTCGTCTATTTCCCACAGGTACCTGTGTACAGTTATCACTGCCGTCAAGCCCCGAACCATCTGCCTGGACTCTGGCAACAACACACTCTTCTGCAGCATGGAAGGCAAAGGGATCACGTTCTTCAACATCATTGAGATCAAAACGACATGAAGTGAATAACATGTAGACTATCGAAACTGAAGTTCGTCTGAAGATTTTCGGGGCAAAACACGGAATAGAACTAGCTTATTTGAACGTTATTGAACATTAAGAAATAACGCGTTTCGCCCAGAATCTCTACAAGGGCTGTGAGCAATCTGGTGTTCATCAATATTTTTGAATACCACTGTCAGGATGTACCGCAGCTTTATATTATCATATTAATTTCAACTGTGCCCGAAGTCAACTGTGGGGCATGTCCGTTAAATAAAGTGAGAACTGCTGTTTGGGCAATCTATCTGACAAGGATGGGTTGACCGTACAAAAAAAAAAAGGTTTCTCCACAACGACTGAGACACTGCACTAAATTAAAAAAACAGTATGGTTGCCTGCATCATACCCGCGCGGCTGAAGAATGCTAACTAGATCTATGACAGATCGACATAGTGGCGCTGGCCAAATAGATTAGAACAAGATATAATGGGAAATAACTTGGGTTATAATTGCTAATATATGGGTTACTTCCCGTAAAAATACCCATCTTGGCTATGGCTGTCGTTACAACCCCTTGTTTTCAAAAAATTGAAAATGCGGCATGGGGAGATAAGGGTGGNCTCTGTTAAACAACTTCTAATCTGAGATACACAATGTGTCAGCAGCTTGACAAGGTTGCAGAGATATATTGTAGATAATTTGTGCAGAAATGATAACAGTCACTTTGAGATTTATTAACATGTACATAAACCGTTTTAATTACTAATGTTTGTCTTCAATATATAAACAAAATATATATAACAAAATGATGCCTACCGTTTACTGATCCATCGTTACTTTTTTCTTTAATTAAGAGTGCTGGTTCTTGAAAGTTCTGTGATAAAATTCTGTACATACTTGCAAATGCAGCCTGACTATGATAAATCTATCTGATATGTAAATACCATTTTTATCTAGTTAAGAACTTGGTGATTAAGACATGAACCTTCTGTCATCATTAAATGAACAATAGGGTTGACTTTGCTTATTGCATCTCTGCAAGAGAATGTAATAATATGTTTCAACTGATCAGAGACTGTGATGAAGTGAAGCTCATTGTAGAAGTATTTCATCATTCATTTTCCGAGAAAATATGATTATGAGTATAATGGTGGAAAATATGGCCACGTGAATAACATATACATGAAACTGAATGGTGTATAAAATAATATTCTGTAAATTATATGAATGTTGTATATAAATATTATCCCATCCCAACCATCCATACATAAGAATGTTTCAGTATTTTATACAAAAAGTCCATGGTCATTAACTTTTCCATCCCATTGTACAAGTCCCAATTTGTTACACTTCTCTCCCTTTAAGCATGATATTGCTTCATCTATGATTTGCTCCTCATCTGTCTTGCTTCTTTGATGAAAACCCCTTTATACAATTTTTAGCGTCAACTTTTAACACCCCTTTCCTGTTCTTTCCTGTGCTTGAGATGTACACAGGGCTGTCCCTCCTGTAAACTTAATGACTGGCTGCTTTAAGTCCCACAAAGATTGAGAGGAATAAGAAACGTTTATGCCCCAAAATTAAGACCTAACCTTTATTTGTCTTCACATGTTATGTATATATATGTATATAAATATTAGAGGTATGGATTGTGAGAAAGTATCCAGTTGTCTTTGTTAGTGTTGCTCCAGGGTTATAACAACCATGAAGACAACTGCTGCATTTGTGTCATTGCCTAATGGCTCTCTAGGTTAATGTTAAATTCTTTTACCAAATCGACAGAATATCATGCCCCATTGAAGAGTTGCATCACTCTCTGTTCAAAATTAATTATTAATATTTTGTCACTAATAGTTAATATAATAGTATTGTATTAAAAGCTACAGTAGGGATGGTTATTACTGACTGGTTGTCGTACTGTTATTAAAATGCATGAATCGAGGGGTAGATGTAAAATGTGATGAGTATTATGTTCTGCACATAATTTCCTGCTTGGCAGCAGTAGCAGAATGCCCATTAAATTGTCCCATCTTAACATATCGTCATATTCATTCCACAGTCGCCTAGGTAATTTTTTGAGGTTTTGAGAAATTTGGCGCTGTCAACGTGTTGCTCAAAGCAAAACAATGAGGCAGATGTGAGTTAACTTATTAACTTGGGATATAGTAAGGAGTCAAAACTCTACATAATTATATTTTAATAGGAAATAGAAAATAAATGGAAGATCATGTGAAAACCTCAAATCATCCAATAAAAAATGACTTAGGAAAATGTGGATTGAGCGTGACGATATATAAGACTGCATATACTGTGTATATTGTTATACACAATCGTGTGATATGTCAACCCTGATTGCATATTATCGCCTTGATGAAGCAACCCAAATGTTAGAAAGGAAAAAGATATGAATACCAAGTTATGTTGCACTGAGGCAATGATACGGCTTCTGTACGTCTGCATTTGAAGTAAAATTTTGTCATTTACAGCAGCGATACAGTATGAAACTTTAAAATGGTGGATTTATCTTGGCATTTGAATCTCATGTTGACTTCAGCACAGCTTTCTCTGAGATTCACTGATGGAACTGCAAATTATAAAAGTGCTGTTTGTGGCAATCTGGATTTCAATCTCGGCAACGTCTGTGAGCAAGAGATTGCAAAGCTCCAATACACATTAACCTATGAAACACTGATAAGTCAGAGAGTTGGAAACTTGTGGTCAGACCATGGAACGAATATTTTTTGTTTTGTTTTGTTTATAAGACATTGTCCTGCGCAAAAGTCCACAGTAACCTTAAAGTCTCTTACAAACACTCTTTTCTAACTAGACCATCAATTTGGCAGTGGAGTTAGTACTACATTTTACAACTTTTGTTCACAAACTTTGTGCAAACCATGTCACTCAATGAAGTTCAAGTGCAGTATTGCAAGTGGGATTAAAACCTATTGAAATGGTGAATGTTATTTGCTTTTGTTGTCTAATACCTTCCTTTGGTGATTTTAAAAAAGTTAGCAGCTTTGTCTGAAAGTACCTGTATGTGTATGAGCAACCGAAGTGTAACAGGAATTCATGTAGCGTACATAGGAAAAAAAATATGACGACTTTCATTTACTCCTTTTGTTGCTACAAAGTTAACAGCTGGCCATGGCATTTGGAGAGGTAGATGTGTCAGGACTAGCATGAAGAAGAGGAGTAGATGCTCAAAGCGCAAGATGTACACAGGGCTTTCCCTCCAGTAAACTGAATGAATGGCTGCTTTATGTCCCACAAAGATTGAGACAAAAAACCTACAGGTGGTCTAATTTCACGGCACCAGCACAGACTCCAGGTATTCCAGGTCCTAACGTAAACTTGAGATAAAATAATATGGCAAAGGACTGAAGATTTACAGTGATTAGTGATTGAGGTCAATTTCTTACAGTCAACTCTCTTTAATCACAACGCCCTGTTTTTAAAAACGTGTTTAAAGGAACTATGATATCCAGTGATTTTTTTTAAAGAAATGCAACCGTTAGATGCAAAATGATGCAAACAAGCTGAAGTTGCTGCAATTATCCAGATTGTGATTAAGTAGAGTCAACTGTTTATAATCACTGGACAAGAATTCTTAAAAATAGACCTACTTCTATTCACTCATTGTCCCTTTTCTCATCTATCTGTATTTCTCCTCTCCCCCCCNCTCTTTCTCTCCCTCTCTCCCTCTCGCTCTCTCTCTCTCTTCTTCCTTCTCTTTCTTTTTTTCTCCGCGACCACGCTGCACACCCCCCCCCCC
>JAWQUT010000673.1:81933-92062 GCA_033807755.1 Ellobium chinense
CAAGATCCGCCAGCGCTCAAGCTGTAAAAAGAACTGAACATGAACACTGTATTACTGTAAAACTTTTACACTGATAAAATTTGATGGACAATTGATGTAGATTAAATAAGTTCTTTCCCGGTATCAGTGCTCAGTAGACCTGCAAAACGTGATAATCCTTCATTTCACCATTGAACGATAAATATTGCTGCCATTTTGGCTGGTGCAATTTACTTGAACAGGAAGAACATGTTGAGTTGTATACATGTGTTGGTATGGCAAAGATGATGAAAATATAAGGGAAGTGGAACTTTACTGTTTATTTGTGACATCACATGTACAATGAATGTATAGATTTCGGCCTATCACCTGAGAGAGAGAGAGAGAGAGAGAGAGAGAGAGAGAGAGAGAGAGAGAGAGAGAAAGAATGGCTTTATATAGCTTATATAGCAAATTCTGTCAATCACCAAAGGTCTTTAGAAAAATAAATGCATGACAAAGAATGATCCATCAGCTCATCAAGTGCCTGTGTGGAAAATTTGGAGCCACTACAGTCTATAAGAGAAAGATGCTGGCAAAAACGTATGTCCAAACTTGGTGACGGGGACCATAGAACATGTTATATGGGTGTCTGCTTGTTCTCGTGTATTTACTGTGCAGCAGTGAGTCTTTGCTCACGACTGTTATTTAACACTTTTTCCTTCCTTTCATCCTCAAGATCCATAATGTATTTTTTTTTTCATTTTATTATGGAGAAACTTTCTCAGGGCACTATAAATATCCGAGATAATCGCATTGTTATGTTCCTCAATCCCCTTCTTCCTCTCCCAGACCCCCATCTCTCTCTCTTATTCTCTCACATTTTCATTCTCTCTTAATCTTATTATCGTCCATTCCTATTCTACCTTACTCTTATTTTCTTACACTCCTAATTCTCGTTTATAAGTTTACTTTCTGTCTCTCAAGCTGGACTTCTTCAATGTTCTAACTCCCTTTCTCTCTATCACTCTCATTTTTTTTTCTCTGACACTTTCATTCCCTCATACGCCCTTATTCTCTTGGTTACGTTTCATCTTCTCTCATTCTTTTTTTTATCCCTCATATTCTTCCAGTCATATTTTTCTGCCTCTTTCATTCCCTCCCGTGGTATGATTCCCGCTCACTCTATTATTTTATCTGTCACTCTTTCTCTACCTATTATGTCAGTCGCACTATATTTTCGGTCACTCTCATTTTCTGTCACTCCTAAAGTCATAATGCCCCTCTCGTATTTTCTCTGTCACACTCTCACTTGTGTTCTCTCAAACACTCGTGTTCTCTCTAACTCATATTATTTCGGTCAATCTTGATCTCTCACTCGTAACTTCTCTCAAGTTTTGCTCCTCGTCTATCTGTTTGTCTCTCTGCCACACTCACTAACACATACAAACACTCACGCACGCATGGACGCACACACACACACGCGCGCGCACACACACACACACACACACACACACACACACACACACTCACTCACTCACTCACTCACTCACTCACTCACTCACTCACTCACTCACTCACTCACTCACTTGACTGAGGTGCCAAAGGGCAAAAAAAAACAAACAAATGAAAGACTAGTTTGCAAGCTTCGGCCCGTGTTGTGAATAATATCTCTTAACTTGCAAGTTATCTTACCTTAAGACTTTCTATTTCTTTTATTTCTGCCCTGCATGAAAATCTTTGTGAATTGTGTAAATTGTACTTTATATAATTCGTGCAGAGAAGGTGTTTTTTGTTTATTTGTTTCCACGTTTTACGCAGTCCTTTTATTATTTGTAAACTCTTTGTTTAGCAAAGTGACTTGATTCTAAGTGAATTATGTACAGTAGTTTCAGTTGTAAAATATGTCTTGTGGGGGAAGAATTTCCGTAAGTGGGCGTATGGGTTGGTATTAATACGAGGGACTTTTTCAATATGTTTTTGTTCTTTTCAATTGTTGTGCAATCTCGTTTTTCTATTTTGGACTAGTCTAGTTCGTGGGTTGCTTCGCTGTGAAAAATAAGATTTGTATTGTCTTGTTTATGCATGGATTTTCGCCACAGTGTTGGGAGGCAACATTTTCAAGATGTGGATTTGGTGATATAATGAAGTTATCATCACACAATGGATAATACTAGTCAAAATGAAGATAAATTTGTTGAATTTTCGAAACTACAGTAGCTCCATTTTGTTTTCTCATCTGTTACACATAATAATATAAGAAAAGAGATGTCATTGAGACTGTACAACGAAGGTATGGGGCCTTATGTAGAAATCTTATCTGTTTCTGAAAATCTTTATGTATTTTTTCAAATATATGGGTACCAATATAATTAATTTAGTAAAAGAATTTCTTTATGCATGCGTGCGTGCATCACTATTAATCTATTTCTGTTACATTCCTTGCCAGTAAAAAATAGGAAGGCCAACGTCCACATTTATTTACTTCGCATTTATTTTCCAATACCAACGCCCGTTTATCAATACAATAACGTAGTCAATATTCGGTCAATCACGCCTTCATCTCTCACTCTTAGGGTATGGCAGATATAGTATTGTTTATCATGATTGGCTAATTCGGAAAAGTATTTATAATTCACATAAAAGTCATGTTACTATGTTGAGCTGGGTTTTATTATGTTCCGTTAATCGCATTTTCAGCTGACTTGAAACATTTTCCAGACATATAATAAAGGATAGCAACAAACCGCGTCGCTTATTCGTACTTCCACTTAAATGTAGCTCACTTCATTGACCTCAAGAGTTGCGTTTATGCGGGAGTCAATTATAATATGCACTTAGTTTGAAATAATTGACCCAGACTATGTTGTTCTTTTTCCATCATACTCAGACGAGATGCCCGCCTCTGGAACAAAACCTGCTGTCCACCTTAACCCCTTTGAAACATCCTGTTTTGCATGAGATCTACAGCCTGTGTAGGATTTATTCATAATCTGAAAAAAAATATGATGTATGTTTATGTCTGAACAACGGGGTAATGCTACTTCCGGGCGTACATATACGATGGAAGTGGCGGAAAGGTTGCCTTGCCATACAGTTTTTCTTCTAATGTGGTAGGAGTGGGCCACATTCTATTTCTTTGGTGTTCATACGGGGACAAATTTAAAGTACACGTACATGATCCACTGTTGTATCCTCTTGTCCACATGGACACTGGCCAATCTTGAAGCGGGTACCCAGGTGGTGTCTAAGCTTGTTACTAATCAGAGAAGGATAACCTGAATGCTTTTGATAGATGACAAAAGCGTTAACGTTTTTTAGGCTACCCATGATCTTTTCTTCATTTCTCCCGGTATTTCGCTCACTTGAGAGTGGTATAATAGTATTTAAATACCTGTCACTGAATATGAAAGGGAGTCGACTCCCATATATCTTATGTCTTATATGAAACTCCTACTCTTGCCTCAACCCTAATTCACGCTTTGTACTCTGTCTCTCACACTTTTTCTGACTGACTCACTCTCTCTCTCTCTCTCTCTCTCTCTCTCATATTCAGCTTCATCCATTCTAATAACCAAGTAAAATATTTGACAGCTCTTTTATTTATCTGGTTTAACTTTGGNTCTCTCTCTCTCTCTCTCTCTCTCTCTCTCTCTCTCTCTCCCATTCACTCACTCACCAGAAAAAAAAGTGTGATTGATGAGAGCATGTGTGAACACATTTCTAAATATCAGGTTCGCATGTCTGGATTTTTTATTTAGGTTAGTTCTGCCTTGCATTAAACTCTTTGTGTACTGTGTAACTGTTCTTAATAATTTCGTGCAGAAAGGTTTTTTTTTTTATTTATAAGTTTCATCATTTTGTATTTGCCAAATAGTCTCCAGCTAAGTGACGCGAGTTTGATATACGTGTGTTCAATGGTTTGACCTGTAAAATGTGTGGCTAGACTAATAACTTAAACTTCAGATCTAATTTGGAATAGTTCGTAGGTTAACATAGCTGTAAAAGATAGACATTTGTGTTGCCTTAATCATGCGAGGAATATCGATAAAGCATCAGCAAGTGCAATTCTTAGCATATGGATTTGTGGACATAATGAAGCTATTACCCGCAGATGACGAACTTAAGATATTGATGAAGTTGTGCTACCACTGCAAAATGGATTACACTCGTCCAAATGAAGGTAAGTTTGCTGACTTTTCGGAAGGACATCCCAGGCCTCTAACACATGATAATTGAAAAGTAACGTCCGTGGGGCTTGAAGACGACAGCGTGGGGCACATGATTATACGGAAATCGCGCCGAATTTTCTAAAATCTTTTCATATTGGTCAGACATTTGCGTACAAAGGTCAATAATTTCGAAACAAAATTTCTGTTTTCCTGCTTGATAATCTGTTTTGTTACTAAATTTTTGCCTCCCAACAAATATTTAAATTATTAATCTCCTGCTATTTATCGTAAGTTTGAAGATAACTAATAAACTAAATGAAAATGTTTAATAATAGTCTTTTCACACTATGTTTATAGCAGCCTCACAAACATAATTTCCGTCATCTCGGGGCGGTTTTATATTTTATTTCGGCACAGTAAGATATTGTCAAATAGCGACTATGGTGTCCTGCTGAACTGTCATGGGTAAATGAAAGGTCAAGAGTCTAATCGACAGGCCCCAGGAGAGTAGGAAAGGAGGGACTAGACAGGAGAAAGTGAAAGAGGTAGGCAGGGATAGTGAAAGCAGAAAAATATTGCTTGTAAAGATGCGAATCGATATCATCTTCCACTCATGAGCAGGCCATTATGTAAACAGTGTTTGTTTCCATGACCTATCTATAAGTGACACGACCGCTTGATTTGACTGAGTGATTAGTTATCATTGATAACAGTGTTATTGCTGCTTACATCCGGTATTGGCAAAATAGTCAGGGGCACTGAAGTAATGGCGGCGGTTTAAAGCTATAATTTGGTGGAAAATTGATATTTCTAGCCTTATTTCATGTGATATACCAAAACCGCTCCATAAAAAGAATGGAACTAGTCTGGCAAACAATTTCATGCAATATAATCAAAGATCTGATCACCCCTCGATTAGATATTGCGTCCTATTCCTAAACACCCCAAAACCATAATGTAAACACACCTGCCATAGCATGTCATATAAATGAATCCCGATTTTTTTTATAGTACATAACACCCTTCCAGCGGAAGCTCGGATGGGAACTGGCTCCTTGTTCCGGTGTGGCGTTAACGTCCGGTGTGACGAAGGTCCTGGTACGGTTAGTTTATGCCGAACTAACCTGTAAAGCTTTGGGTCTGACCAGGTTCCTCCCATAATACGCCACCATAGAGGACATGAGGGTTGGGGTGGAGTTTGGAGTGACAGTCCGGGTCAATATACGGGTTAGAAGCTGTCGCTACGAGTCAGGAGGCACCAATGGAAGCATTGGCCTGATTTAACCATGTCACGGGTACACTGATCTCGCAACTACACGTGTTAGGTGATCCGATATGTAAATATCCTGAAATGATCCTAGGGCGGTGTACGCTGGATTCCCCGTGCCACTTTTTTGTTGTTTTTTTTTTTTCAAGTTGATCTTTGCCCCTCGACTGTCCTTCTCAAATAACAGTGTAATGTATTTAATTGTATTGTTATGTGACAATCAGACATCAGTTCTGGTGACGTCAGATTTATTCTGGAATACCCCTTAAAAATACAAATGGGGAGGCATCTTCTCCCTTCTCTCATGTTTTCATATTTAATCTCTACATTTTTTTATATGTGTGTGTGTGTGTGTGTGTGTGTGTGTGTGTGTGTGTGTGTGTGTGTGTGTTGTGTGTGTGTGTGTGTGTGTGTGTGTGTGAGAGAGAGAAAGAGAGAGAGAGAGATGCTTTCTGATGCTATTCCTTTTAGCCACTGAACGCCACGGAACGCCACGGGTAAGTAAGTTTCCATAATATTAATCTCCTGATAATCTTTCGGTTAAAAAAAAAGTTTGCATTTGGATAAAACTTGATAAGCTGATGATATGTTTAAACTGCACTGAATGTAAGGACGCTTGCAGCCGAGCAGCGTTATTAGGACAACGCAAACAAAAAGAAAAAGAACAACAACAAAACACCATCAGGCTTACTTTACAATAAATAGTCCACGTCATCAAGTTGTGGGGCAATTTTTCCTTATATCTATCTTCTGGTAAACTCCTGGGGCTCAAAAGTTTGCAATCAAGCACTTCATTTGTTCATTGTGATGTGTATTTTTTAAAAATCGTTTGGTGCTGATGTAGGATTTTGCCTATACAAGCTATAATAAGCTATACGCTATTAAAAGCTCTCTTACAGATGTTCGGTTGAAAATTCTGTGTGTAAGGTACAGTTGACATCACAACCAAATGGTGTCACGGCAGTTCGCTGATCTGCCATCCTTTCTGCAACACTAACGGAAACAAGTCAGTTCTTATTAATATATTGATAAAACAGAAGTCCCCATTTGCCTATGCATTAAAATCTACTAGTCTACGGAATATTATATTAGGCTTGTTTTTGATTCGATGATCTTGTTTGGGATGGCAAAAACTCTTCTGTAAGATGTCATCTAGCTTCCTTGGAGTGTGCATCAAGAAACCGAATAAGTACATGTACAACAGGCAAACACCCCTTCCCTCCCAAAACAACAACAACAACAACAACAACAACAAACGAACAGTTCATAGGCCCATTGTCATTTTATGATTTACTTCGATATGCACGCTCTTGTAATAATATACACGGGGAGAATAAATCGAAGTTTGTGGGCCTACTAAAATCGCCAGTGTTGAACTTTTTTCATTCGTGTTTTTGAAGTCACGCTCCCCTCCCCACCCCCACTAGAAATGAAAGGCGACCTTCCCCCAGGTTGAGAGAGAGAGAGAGAGAGAGAGAGAGAGAGAGAGAGAGANAGAGAGAGAGAGAGAGAGAGAGAGAGAGACGGACGGACGGACGGACGGACGGACAGACGGACAGACAGACAGACAGACAGACAGAGGGAGGGAGGGACGACAAACAGACAGAGCGGCAGTGCTTCTGACTTGGCACTTCAAAAGTTTAGATGAAAATTTGCTGAGGTTTAGGGCGATCAAAGGCTCCCAGTTGATCCATGCATTCTAATTTGGTAGCATTAAAAGTCACCTTTCAGGACCTTTTCTGTCTTTTGCAATAAAAATAACAATAATTTCTTGAAGTTAACAATTTGCTGTGTGATGTAGTGCTGATATTTGTTGATTCTATAAGTAATGATTTCAAAGCCAGCGGGAAAGATCAGAAGCACTGAATCAACAGAAGGTATGGGATGTTTACAAAGAGACTATGAAAAAAAGGAACACAATGAGACAGTGAATGACACAAATAATGAAACGATCAATCTGGTGTTAACAATGAGAAAGACAGCAGATTGCTCAAGAGAAAGTAACACAAAACTGCCATGGACAAGGTCAGAGACGCACAACGAGAAATCAAGCCAAACAAGCAAAACGACATGAAACAGTCTCTTGTTTCTTCCAATGGTTTATTCTGGTCCTTTTTAAGCTTAAAAAATGGTATAATTGTATAAACAACAGGAATACAACAACACTAAATATGGTTGATGCTATACATAGCACAAGCACACTGTCATTTCATGTCCAATGCCACAAGAAAAGTGCACCGATATAAAAATTATACTGATAATTGGGAGAACAATAACTGGCAAATAATTTTCACATTGACTGTCTTCACAGTCTCTCCAGCAAAAGCAGTCACAATACTGATACATCTATGACATTAACATAAAATCACAGCAGCCGCAAGTACACTCAGTCTGTCAACTTTAAAACTAGATTTAAATTGCCAATTTCACTAACAAAGTCATATCATTATCTTTTACATCATCATCAAGTAAGAGCTACAACTAAAATAAATTTATTTGCCACAGAATGGTGTGTTATTTCGCTTCTGCTCCACTGATAAGTGTGTTTATCACACTATGACACAGAGCTGTGGCAACAACAGATCAAGTGAGTCAGTATTTGTTTTGGTGCAATCTTTGTCTCACACCTCTATCCTACTGTAGACTTCGTAAATGTAAGTAATCATAAATTACTAAAGATAAATCATAAATTAATACATATAAAAATAAACTCTTTTTCATCTAAACAGCCAAAACTATTGATGAAAGGAAAAAAAAATGTGCACCTACAACCAGATTTATTGGAACCATCAATCCATGTGAATCAGGAGCCGTTTCATGAGAGTAGTAAAGAATTATTTCCTGAAAAATAATTCATTTCTGAATAAATTGGACTGCTGTCAGTGATATTGGCTGCACATGGCACAATGGAAACCAGTTAAAGGATTTAGGCAAACAGGCGACATCAAAACAAGTGGTTCAAATTCAGACAACTTCTTTTGAGTAATATGACAACAAACTACCATTTCATAAACACAGCCAAAACCATATCAATCCATGTGAAGTCTGGTGCAGTTTCATGGGAATAGTAAACTTCTTTCTCTGAGAAATAATTCCTTCTCGAATAAACTGGACTGCTGTCAATCATACTGTCTATGCATGGCACAAAAGAAATCAGTTAAATGATATAGGCAAACAGATGACATCAAAAGAAATGGTACATATTCAAACAACAGCTTTTGGGTTGTTCTTTCCTCTGTGCATTTACTGCTTAAATTCCACAGGGATCGGAGTTTCCTTGGGTGGTTCAATGGCCATTTTCGCCGCCTTGATGCTCAAGACTCCTTGGGCATTCATGGTTGAGGTTACTGACTTCGTATCAACATCCTGTGGATAAGAAATATCAACATATTGTCACAAATCATAATCATAAAATACATATCAAAGCAGACAATGGCTGAAATTTACCTAATGTAGCACAAAATACACTCAGCACATGCGTTAAGGAAAATTCAATGCAATGTAGTTTGTTCCCACACCATTTTGAAGGTCCCATGATGATGGTAGTGGTTGAGGGATGATAAAAGTGCTTATGTTTCAAGTCATTTTACATTCTGAGAAAATAAAATTTATTTGAATTTCGTAGAATGTAAAATTTTTGTCATATGAGGAGGTGGGGGGAGAAGGGATCACGCTATTGACCTAGGCATCCAATGTTTCACTTTAACTATGTCCCATGACAGATTCCGAAACTCCACAGGGAGAAATTTAATTAAACAGCATTGTTACACACACCATTTTCTTATGAATAATTGATAATGTCCAGACAGAGAATCCTGCCGATAAATGCTGTAATGAGCTTGAAAGAAATTTCAGATTATGCATTAATGACACCAAAAAGTCTTCACACTCAAACAGGCAAGGAAAAAAGCTCACCTGCTGTTATCTTGCTTAAACGTATTCAACATTTCAGAATAACGCTCATAACCCAACTTGGAACAAAAAGTGATCCTAATGAGGTAGGGTCTCGGAATGTAAGCACCACTTTTTGCCATGCCAAAATAAATCCAGCCCAAACAAGCCCTGCTACTGGACAGGGGAAAAGGCTTAAGTACACTTGTATTACGTTTTGTATCACTGCCTTCTGTGTAATATGTCGAATAACAAACCAGCAGGAAAAGCCCATTGTATGACCACAATTTTGTACGGCAGAGACAAAATTATAATAAATGTGAAGCCTGGAAAAAGTTGTAATTATAAAAAGTATGAGACTAAGCATTAAATTTCATCTGTATCCACTTTGTGATTATATTCTGGTCAGTTGCAAGTGTATTCACATCATCGGAATCATCTGTAGAATTCTAACATATTATATCCAAAACTTACCTCTGGCAGCTTATAGATACGGGTCATTTCACGAGTAACAAATCCATGGTTGTCCTGTTTCTCCTCATGTTTGGCATGGATCTTAATACACTGGTTTTCTGAGGTGATCTTGACTTCCTCTGGCTTGTAATGCCGCAAGTCAAGTCGGACACGGAATTCTTTGTCTGTGTTGTGGACCTGTTAAAGATAGTAGCAATACTGGTAAGTTTATAGAAAATATGGCAACAAAGTGGCACCTCTGTCCTAATTTACTCATAATGCACTTCATAACATCCTAGAACAGTCTTGCAATTGATGCTGTTCAGGCATTAAAACTGATAAGATGAAATTCATTTCATCGACAGGAAAAGTAGAGCAACAATTATTT
>JAWQUT010000673.1:105225-127149 GCA_033807755.1 Ellobium chinense
TTTATCAAGTGCCACGTTACCATTGTTTGGATTTATTTCATTGGATTAATAAACTACATGGACTTTTATAATCATCGTCGTTTCATTCATCCTATTCATCGTTCCACAAGGGGAACTCATTTTCATCATCATCACCTTCATCAGTGCCTCCACTCTCCACGCTACAATATTATATATTTATATTTTTTCTTTTTCACACACACCCACCCCATTCTTCCAATTTTGTCTCCGCTTCACTGTCAAAAATGGTTACATATAATGAAAGGCACAACATAATAAGGATAAGGGGCATGTCAGTCTTGAAATTAAATCCAGCACTTCTGCAGTCACGCTGGCAGGTCAGTTGTACATTGCTGAGAGAAGTTATGTGGGAGAGGCGGGGCAGTATAATTGGTAGGCCTATAATTTAGTATAATCAAATCTCCTCGGTTGCATCTCTTCGGAAGTGTGAACAAAGGTGTGATATAAGGAAACAGCACTGATTTCAGATTTTTATTTTAAAAAAATACATTGCCTCTTGTGAGCTTAATCGTTTCTGTTCGCTCTCTTAAGTGATGAAATTCAATTCAGTCAATTCTATCAAAATTGCTGTGATGACCATAACACGGAGAACTTGACACTTACTGTGACCTTTGCAGAAAGTTTGGGAATAATTAGGGTTTTTGTAAAGCATAGACTACAGTACATAGACTGTTCCAGCATCCTGTGTATCAGTGCACGGGTAAATGCATGACCTTAATTAATGAGGAATACATCTTGTGATGATTGAATACAACACAGAAGAAATGTCCCTGGCTTTTGTTTCATTAGTAGCATCATGCAGTCTTTGCTGAAATGGAACATTGCAATGCTGCAACATGTAACAAACATGGCATTGGCCCTTTTAGGTCGGAACCCACTTTGGTGTCTATAAAAAAAAGATGTTAAACTTTTTCGTTATATTTTAGGTTATTTTCAAAATGAGCCTATTACTCCAGAGGTACTCAAAATACTGTACTGTAATATTTTTTTGAGAAGGGGTAAATCGAAATTGAAATTTGATGATGCGTAAACAAACATTTTGACTGTGTTATGAAAAATGGTCTCAATTGCAGAAAAAAAGGGGGGGGGGAGGGGGGCGATGATCTGTCTTCTCATAATTTTTTAAGAACCTATACCGCGGGGCTGATGATAGATAGCCTTTCACTTTCTGTGCTGAAAAAGGTAAGATGCAGTTTTAATGTATACGAACATTAGTCGTCTGCTGGTGACAAAATATTTACTTTGGTTTAGGAACAGAAGAGGGATGTTGTTAAGAACATTTCTCAGATGGCTTTAGATATAAACTTAATATGAGGCATATATACAGTAATTAGTTCAGTCACTTCTACTCAAAATACTCAAATACAGCTCTTTGGAAGTGTGAATGAAGGAAAGATATAATAAAGGAGGAGCATGAATGAAGAGTTGCTGTAAAAGAACTGCACTGAATTAAGATTTAAGATTTTGTTTTGAAAAAATACATTGCCTGATGTAAAGCTAATCCTTTCTGGTTACTCTTTCAAGTTATGAAATTCAATGCAAGTTGCAAAATGTGTGGCAACAGCTGGTATCATATGCCCTATCATCATATTACAGTATTAATCCCATCAAAGGTCTCATGATGACCATAACACTAATCTATCCCAACACTGTGAAATTGGCAAAAGATTTGGATGTTTGATTCAATTTTGTTCAGGGTTTTTGTAAGTGTGTTCAAGTGTAATTATCTTGTCCCAGACATCTGAATGGCTGGTTTCTTGCCACCTGCATAAACTTAAAAATATGTATCAGTTTTTTGGCTTTCGCATTCTCTTTTAGATCAAGGGTTATTAAGTTTAAATCAATTGTGGTAACAAAGAAAAAGATATGAAGATATAACGAACATGATGGCTGAGCCAGTGAGCCACATTGTGCTTAGATGGGGATATATGAAAGACAAGATGAAATGCAGAAGGAAGGAAGTTTGAAAGCCTGAACTACAAGCACACAAATGTAAGGTGCATTCGCTGTCACCACACAGAATCATGCAAGTTCATTTTGAAATGGAAAAAAAAGAAAGTAAGCAAAACAAAAAAAAAAAGTCTAGTGAATGAAATTTCATGTAGACGTGACTTGTGGCACTGTAAGTTTAATCCTTGCACATTGCAGTGACTGAGGATTTCCTTTAGTTACAGCAGTGTGCATGGTTTATGTCCAAGGCCACTGGATACCCTGCACAGACAGAGGATAGTTGGAACAGGGACACCGTGAACCAGGATGGTTGTAAAGACTTCAATGGTTACAAAAGTGTGGTCTCTTATGGTGCAGTTCAGACTGAAAACTAAGCTTTACACATTGCAAAGAGTGATCAAGGAGTGAACCAGGTAAAAAGAGACAGAGGAATCAATATCAAAGTACGATAACAGACAGGAACCTAAGAATTTCATGCAAAAAAATAGAATTAAAAGAGATTAAAGTTCAGATGAGACATCCAGACAGAAATATACAGGGATATATATAAGAAACAAGCACAGGGATAGGAAATGGTATATATAAAGTCAAAAACCAAGTCTTTTAAAATTTATTCCAATTTATTCTGAAGCTTCTCAACTGTGAAAAAAAGCATATAAAATGACAAAACAAACAAAAAGCGGCTGCTAACACAGGAATAGCACACTGCCATTTCTTGAATAATGCATAAAATTAACAGGATGACATAGCTTGAAAAATACAAATCATGACACAAATGGACTCTTGCAATGAAAACTAACTGTTCCTCTCACTGTATCCACATCCTGCATCTATGATTGTCATTTCGAGGCAGCACAAGGCTAATGCATCCATTCATGAATCAAATTCTATGATTGTTTCCATGAAATGAAGACAATAATACTTCTAGTATCTGGCATCATCTGAATAACATTTACTTAAATGAAATGTCCTTAAATGATTTATGAAGTCCTTCATATCATGTTTGCAAATTTTATGGCAGTCTTCTGAGTTTGATCCACTTCATTTCTTGTATTCCACTGGAATCTGAGTTTCCTTGGGTGCTTCAATAGCCATCTTGGCAGCCTTGATGCTTAGGATACCTTGGGAATTCATGGTGGAAGTTACTGACTTCGCATCAACATCCTGTGGACAAACAGGGGATCACATTGTTAAATTTCTGCTACTTGTTCAAATAAAACATCTCATGTACCTGCTTTTTAAAACTGATTATTTTCAAACTCCCACGAAGTCCTCCAGAAGTAACCAAAGCTAATTTTAAGCATTTTATGTCCTAGAGGCTTCTAACAATACATATTCCTCTGCAAAACTAAATAAACTAATTTTGCACTGTGGTAAACTTTTGTAGAAAGGCAACTAGTGTCCCGACCAAAAACAAGAAGAAGAAAATGAATTTCCAAATCCAGTGCTGCAAAATACATTTAATTCTGACAAAAAGTCAAATAATGTGAGGAATAAATCTATCATATTGGTTGATCATTTTTTTCTACTAGCCCATTTAAATCATAGCCCTTTCCAAATGGCTTTGCAAAATAAAAAAAAACCAAAATAACCTTTTTTGAATCAGAAATAACTCGTAATCATGGGTTTTGCGCAAAGTTATACTAAATGTAACATATCACTGGGATGTCTATTCCACTCAGATTTACTTTCTCAAATCAGCAGAGAATCAATTTAAACGTCATGCAAAACACTGGATTTGAAAATTACCTTGCGAATTCTGTACATGATGTCGAAAGACTTACCTCTGGCAGTTTGTAGATACGGGTCATCTCACGTGACACATAACCATGGTTGTCCTGTTTCTCCTCATGCTTGGCATGAATTGTAACACGCTGGTTGTCAGAGGTGACCTTGACCTCTTCGGGTTTGTAGTGTCGAAGATCAAGTCGAACACGGAATTCTTTGTCTGTGTTTTGGACCTGGAATACAACAATAGCATGGGTAAGTTTTAAAATGTGGAATAAAATTGGCAAGGCCTGTAAATTTCAATTAGGCTGTTGGAAGTTGACAAATCTGAAAATTTATTAATATCTCATCCCAGTAACTACAGTATATGCATGTTGATCAAAGTCAATTACAGGCCAGAGCTTAGCTGAAATTTTCACACAGAAAATCAAGCCTAATGAGTAATAGCTTACCGTAAGTTACAGTAAAGCACATTTATTTGACTATTGATTTTCAGTTGTTGGCATCAATGTCATGATCACCAACAAAGTATGTAGGTTAGATCTCTAGACTGCGCTATCAAATGCATATTGTGTATCTTGATAAATGCTGTATTGCTGCCTCCACCCAGCAGACTGGCCACAAAGAAGAAAATAGCCTGGCTTCAGTACCACCTCACTTGTATTGTAAATTTATGATAACACTTACTGTACTAGCAACAGTCCTTCTGGTGCAAAATAGTTTTGGAATTGGAAATGCTCAATTCAGACCTCCATAATTTATAGCTTCTTAATTTAGACCTAGCACTGGCATACATGGAAATCCAAGGTATCAAATTGTATATAAATTATTATAAAGCAAAATAAGCGACCCATTTGTAATAAAGCACTAATACAACCTTAACCCTAACCCTACCCCCCCTAACCCTAACCCTACCCTTAAACCTAATGCCCATCAAGACAGGAGCATCAGTTGAAGCGAGCATAACTCCTTATCGCCAGTTACCACATATGGAAATCCTCCCGGTAACTCCTACAACTATACCATGGTCAGTGCCTAAATTCTGAATAACGTACTAATACAACCCTAACCTTATCCCCCTCCTAACCCTAACCCTACCCTTAACATTAACACTAATGCCCATCCAAACAGTCGAAGCAAGCGCAACTCCTTATTGCCAGTTACCACATGTGGAAATCCTCCCGCTTATATGAACTATTGTGCATAAATTCACTGAAACTGGTATACTTTGCTGCTTGAGAAAGCTTAGGTGATTTCCTCTATATGAGTACAAGGACCCTTGCAAATCACTGGTCCATTTTCTTACTATCTATCTCAGTTCTCACAACTCTATGATTAAAACAAAAACTAGAATGAGGTCAAAATCAGATAGAAAAGGACTAGATCTAGGGGATGCTTAATATTACAGTTTTAAATCTCTGTAAAAAGAAATTTTAATATTACTCATGCCTAGCAGAGGAAGATCAACTTTTCCCCTATATTTGCTTAAAATTAATGAGAGTGACTATTAAAAATATGAATGAAGTGAATCTCTCTCGCAAACTACCTAGTCTAGGTACATACCTCTGATTCTCTTGCTGCATATGATGCCTCTCTCAATAATGCTGGCATTCTGTAGTTCCATGGGTTCACCAGTTCATCAGCCAACTGGAGGAGGCCAAAGTCATCAGTGTAGCGAGGAGTAATGGCAAACATTTTGCAGCTTGGTCCTAGCACTGTCGATTGAAAACTCACTTTGCTCCACTTGTCACTCAAGAAGCAGCTCAAGAAGTCGCTTTGTCTGCTTTCCTCCTGTGCTTGTGTTTGGTCCTTTCAGACTACTGCTCGTGAACGCAAACCTCCACACTTTTATATAATCCGGATAGCCTCGTTCATGACTCTAGTGGAGCGTTCGAGAACGTCGAGCTTGTAACTGTAAACTGTAAACAATGTGCTGACCATGACCGGGAAGCCGATGGGTTGCTGTTGAAGTACATTCCCGAGGGTCATGTGACCCCCCTGGCTCATTATGCATGAATTGTAATGCATTTGACTAGGATAAGTTTCTGTGAACATAGTCGGGCTCGACATTAAAAGATAACAATCTAGCCATTATCTAGAACAGTTTCAGCATGGTCGGCATAGACAATTCCAACCGCTTATTCGCCATTTTGTACCAACCAAAACAAATCACTGTAATCGCTTCGACAAGTTTCCAGAAATATCCGATTAGTTCGAATACGAAAGGAAATCGGAAAATTCCGCACAATAACATGATTTCGTTCTATGAGCATGGTAAACAGCTATGTTTTCGTAGATACCAGAATCTACTAGAGTTAACACCGTTATGAATATATCAAGGTTAATAGTCGTTAGCATGCAGTAAATCTCTGAGTATAACGCTGTTGTTTCATTAAAAATTAATGCACTTTGCGTGGGCAGATAAATATCAAAACTGGGTCATAGTGAATCATACTGAATGAATGAATGAATAAATGAATGAATGAATGAGAAGAAGAAGAAGCAGAAGAAGAAGAAGAAGAAGAAGAAGAAGAAGAAGAAGAAGAAGAAGAAGAGTGCATATTCGTGCAAAAGAAGTACATATTTAATAAGTAGTAAATGCTGTCCAGTAAATCACATTTGGATTTACTTGTGTTGATCTGAATAGCTACAACAGATTGTATGTACTTTCTCAAATAAATCTTTAACATGAAGCCTTTGCACAACAAGAGCAACAACTGTTTAGATACAGTTTTAAATTAATGGCTTTCATAACAATGACCACAGCCACTGTTGTAATATCATTTATTTATCCTTTTTGTGTGTGAGGATAGGCTCCCTCTCCGGGGATGGCATTATGCAGCCGGCATCCGTGCGAATAAACCATCGTCACCTATTATCGATAATCATTCACAGTCGCAGGTATAATTGTATTGCGGGTGGTTCGTATTTTTTTTGTCGAAATCCTGGTTTGGTCTTCCCTCATAATAGCTGCGACTCGATGACTATTCTAGTCTAAGACTGAATGAGCTGTATCATTACCATAGCAGTACTGTCTCGAGAGAGAGCCATATTCACCTGGTCCTGGACACATTAGAATGATGGCTATGTCGAGGTCTCGAAGGACAGCACCGCAATGATAATGATACCGTTCATTTAGTGGAGACTCATAGACATGTCATGGACTAGATCGATATTTCGACTAAATCGGTGCTGTTGTTAGAGAAGGCCAGAATGATTAGACACTGTTAGATACGAGCTGATTGATAGTGACGATAGGTCTACACACTCATCACTTATCAGTACAATGAGTACATCACTTAAAGTTTTTAAACGTGTACACGCACGTCAAAAATAATTGGCTATATCGAAGGACAGCACCTCAACAATAATGATACAGTTCATTTAGTCATAGACAGGCCAAGGACTAGAGATCGATATTTCGACTAAATCAGTGCTGTTGTTAGAGAGAGCCAAATAATTTTCTGTTTTCCAGAACTCTTTTTTTTCCTTTAAAAATTATCCAGACGTTTATGGTGCATACCGAAACAATCTGACAAAGAAAGAGCACTGTTCTGTTACCACATGTGTGTATAATATGACACAATAACAAGCTAAAAAGTGACGGGGATTTGCCCTTGCGTCTAGAGTTATTCCCATTCTCTAAAGAGCAGCAGCTTGTGTCAAAAATGAGACATTGTAAAGTTCCAGCAACAACAGACACCTCTATCTGACAATGTATTACTTAGTTCCAAATTTACAACCAAAAGTAAACTTTGACGTGTAAGCGAGGTAAAGTATTCGGTATAATCCTGGAATAGCACCGATTTAGTCGATACCATTTATATTTGGTATCGGCGGTGCTGTTCCAGGAGTATATATAGGCATGAGACTAAATNACAACCAAAAGTAAACTTTGACGTGAAAGTGAGGTAAAGTATTCTCCATTTTTATTGCGTCAGCATGATTTTGTTTGACCTAACTGCCGGTTACAGTGGAATTAAAAGTTCATACAGACGTGTTATCACCTGTCCATGGAGCACTGGCTAGACAGCTTGGCTGTGTGGTAGAACTATTTGACGTTTCTAAAATGGCCGCCACGCTCGCAGTGGGTGTAAAAACTCAGACTTTGCATAAGGCAACCCTAGGTTGTCTGGGGCAGGCAGAGGCATTACCATGTTGGCAAAACCCTAAAGACTGTTTTGTTGGAATAACAGGTGATTGTATGATTTAACATGGTCTGTACCAGGACGATACAACTTTCCTTTAAGTTGATTATGCATGTAATGGAGTCATTTGATACATAGAGATTACAAGATGAAAATTTCATGGACCTAAACATATGTATCCAGAAGGCCCCATACTTGCTCCAGAATCTAGATTCATTCAAAGACTGAGTATTCTTTCACTTTCATTGATTGATAATTGGGGGTTGAAGGATTTGCCATTTGGACTTCTTGTGATGTTCTTGTTGCATTGTAAATTCTGACCATTCCACAAATCTCATTCTTCAAGGTAGTTTTAAGATCTAACTCTAGCTTAGCCTTGGTGTCTACAACAAATCTATCAATATTTCATCTCTGGAAATCTTTTCAAAATTTTGTTTGATCTAGTCTTCTTTATTGATTTGACAGCTGCCTAGTAATCTATTTTTGTTCTTAAACATCAAACTTGCCAGGCAGGATTTTGGAATGCTTTTCACATCCTGATTAGAAAATTTGGTTGTAAGCCAGGATCAAACCAGGTCTGTGGATGTGGTATAATCTAACATTGAAGTTCTGATGTAATTTGCTTACAAGTACCAGAGTGAGAGTGAGACAATTCTGACAATTCCCATAATGAGCAAAATTTCCATTGATTATTTTGTCTCATGATGTTCTAACTGATTTAAGAAAAAAAAAATTTAAAAAATTGGGAACCGAAACTTATGACTACAGTCTTAACCTTTCCCTAACTCTATGGCCATGAAGACAGGAGCATCAGTTAATGCAAGTCGCTAAGTCATGGTTGTGTTCAGTGCTGGATTGCATCGTGATAGTCACTCAGTTCAAGTTGCATGAAATCACGGTATATTGTTGTTGAGTAATGTGCTGGAAATGTGAAGGGTGTTCAGAATTCCTTCCCTCGCCAAATAATGATTATGAAAATCAGATTCTAGATACAGTTTTTAAGGATTGGTTTTGTTATCACCACATGATTCTATTTAACAGGTGAAAGGTGACCACTGAGCAGCATAAACATCATGGACAAGCTGGATACTGATGAGCGAGAGAAGATTGCCGCCCTGAAAAGGGAAAAAGGGTTAGTGAAACTAACTGAAACACTTTTCTGTCTCACACTGCATTCTCCTACCCCTTCTTGCAAAGCAAGGTAGGAGGGTAGGAGGAGTGGATAGTGGAACACACTTTATAAACTAGGAACTGCTGCTTATATCTGACCCTGTGTTTTGCCAATTAGTCTCCCAATGGAAAGTTCCAGGACGAGATTCTTGAATCCAAGAACCAGTATGTCTATATTTCAAGTTCGTGAGATTTCAACTTCATGAATGGTTGTGAAAAACTGATCCCTCTGCTGCTGTGGACAATCAGAGTAACCCTTCATTTTAATGTGGGGCCTCCATGTAAATTTGATGATTGTGCCTAATCGGGAAATGGAGTCTGCTGTTGTACCAATTGAGTCAGTTACCTGTAGTCAGTCTGTAAACTGCACAAGCTTGCTAGCTCTGATGGAAGCATCTATGCTATTAGTCTGTTAGCACTTTAAGACATTGGGTTAAGGCAACATAATATGTAGGTGAATTTTTGTTTTGAGGTTTGAGATAATTAGATCATACATTTCTTGATACTTCAGTAATACTTTCGGTAAAGACATTTGAGTCTGAAACTGCCAGTGCACTGTTTTAGTTCTTTGTTTTAATCATCAGAACCTGCAGGTTAAACCATAATTGCTAATACAGTATGAGTTCAACTAGCAAATTTTCTCAATCGCATATATATGCAGTAGGCAAATTATGCTGAAAATATGTGGGTGCCCATTTCTGCACTGCTGGTAATATAAAATGTCATGCCAAGGTGGCATCACTGGAAATGGTGGAAAAGGGAAGGCTTCCTGTGAGATCTCACTAAACTCTTGGTGTAGATGAGATTTTAATCACATTACTCAATAATAATAATAATAATAATAATGATAATAACTCTTCTATCCAGGCGAATGCCCGCTCATGTGACTTCACACTATTATTACCCCAGCAGACCTGTTCACTCTAGGACTTTCTGCGCACCCCGAAAAGCATACAATGCCGCAGCCGTTTATAGGCACTGATCACTACCAATCTGTCAATATCTTCCACTGCCTATAGCTAGGTACCCATTTTACAGATTGGTGGACTGAAGAAAATATGAATAAAATGCCTTCCCAAAGCACATCATGATCATGGTCAGGAATCGAATTCTTGACCTTTAGATCTTGAATCCAGTGCCATAACTGTTTGGCCACACTAATTCAATGCAAGTTTCATTTTGATAGCTCTACTGTGGTGGACTAGGCTTTGAAAGATGGCAAATATTTTAATTTTTTTTAATGTTTTTTTTTTTTTTTTTGATTGTTGAGGTTTCATGTTTGCAGAGTTATTGCTCATATCATGGGTAAATAAAAATGGCTGTCTTACTGTGAGCTTGAGTTGGCGTGAGAAATACATTACCAAACATCCTATGCAGTTCAGCTTATCTATATTTTTATTAAATTTAGAGATGCGACATCTGGAGTTGGTTGGATGTACAAGTCAGACAAACCGGACAGTGAGGAATACTTACTTGGAAGGAGGATTGACAAATTTGTAGATGGAGAAGCAGAAAAGAAAGAGGGTAAGTATTTCAGTTCTGCCATATGTTGGCGGTTTTGAAGAAACCAATTTCACAATTTTCCTCTCCTGAAAAACTTTTGGAAATATTTGTATTCATACTCTTTGAAAGTCAAGCTGAAAGCATCAAAGCAATTTAGTTGACACTAGGTGAATCAGTCTTTGATAATGGATTAATCTTGATTTCTTCTTTTTCCAGATGAAGCCAGTGTGATTTTTGGAGAAAGAATAAAAGCTAACATAGCTCTGGATGTTGCAGCCAAAATGAGAGAAGATCCGTTGTTTGCTATCAGGTTTGTTGTGTTATTTAGATCAGAGCACAGCCTAAATCAGGCAAGAACTTTAGCTCATTTTTAAGAAGGTTTCTTGTGCAGAGAGATCCTGAAATACACTGAGACATGATTTTTGTGAAATTTGCAAGATGCCCCAAGACATCTCTTACTTTAAAGCTTATTTTGTAATATTCATAGGTTTATTATAGCAAGATATTACTTTAAAATATTGAAAGTGTTTCAGAATTCATAGAAGCATAAGGTCTTTTTGTAACGAACATGTTCAAGTGTTTATAACAGAAAAGTGCAAGGAAAGAAATCTAGGATAGACCTAGTTTGAGGCACTAATAGTTAAAATGTGGAAAATTTATGAGTGATGAAAGTGAAATGTTACAGAAAGTTAAGCTATCACCTGATGACATGATTGGTTGAGGTATTTTGTTGTAGGATAGTGTGCACTTATAGATTGTTTATACAAATGTACCCATGTGTCAGGAAGCACTAAAAGCTATTGGTCATTAATTCTTTACAGGCGCAAGGAAGAAGAATCCAGGAAAAGACTGCTGGAAAACCCCATCAAGATGAAGGAGTTGCAAAAGCTGGTAATGTGTTAAAGGTTTTGTGTTGTTTCTTTATGAGCCAATCTCAATCATGAAGTGAACTACAGCAGATATCTCTGTCTTGAACCCTTCACCTCTTGTGAATGAAACCAGGTGGTAAAATATTCAACTGTGTTTCTTCCCATAGCCCAGATTAAAGACCCTTGTGTTACACAGTCTTCCTTGGGACTCCCAGAAGGCATCTTTCCTTTGATCTCTTCACTGTGTCATGTTTTTCAAGTGCTGATTTCACCAATTTACCATGAGCTTATTAGTCTTTACATAGGGAGAGTTGCTTATACATATGATGTACAGAGCATCACATACAACATGGCAGTGCTACTTTTGGGATGTGCTGCCACTAACAGCTGTTTGCAAGAAGAGATAAGAATAAGGCTGTATTTCAAACCTGGGGAAGATGTTAAATTGGGGAATTGGATAGCACTTTGGTTTGCTCATTTGGTTACCTGTTCAGGAATATTCACTTCGGATCACACATTATTTTGCATCTTGTATATCTGTGTTGATATATATGATCATATGCGACCATATACATCTGTGTTAGTGCAAGGTTGTTTACATGACCTTGTTGAGGAGTACATCCTGTGGTATTTCAATAAAGAAATGTCCCCCTAGCTATTGTTTTGTGAGTAGCATCATGCAATCTTTCCTGTATCGTCAGTTAGTTCTGAAATGGAACATAGCCATACAGCAACAGTGCAGTGACAGAACATGGATTAACCCTTTTAACTTAGAAACCATCCTGAGAATGTTCAACAGAAATGTGCAGCTTATTCTTTACATATTTGGTTATTTTTGAGAATATTTTTTCAGTCAATTACTCCAGGCATATCCAAAAATAATGTAACATTTGTTTTTAGAAAGGGGAGAGATTGAAATTTATGATGATGCACATATAAACGGGAAATTGTGACTACGTTTTCAAATGATCTCATTTATGTATCAAAATATAGAGGCCTAAGATCTTTCCTTCCTTGATTTTCGGACCTAAACCAAAGGGCTGATGATAAGCCTTTCCCTTTCTATGCTAAAAGAGGTAAGATGCCATCTTTTATTTTTGCTGATTAAAGGTCAGTTTTACTGAGAAAAAAGTTGGTGAACTAGCAAAATGCATGTAAGATTGAGGGTATTGCTCCTCTTAGGGACTGCAAAGACAGATTTTTTACTATACTTATTAATTAAAATTTTTGAGAAAATTTACCGCATTATGCCACACAACACTATTTATTTTATCAACAATCCTCCCTAAATATTCAGCAATGCATAGTCTTTGCTATATCAGTATTCGTAACACAGTAATGGCCAGGCACAACATTTCACCCAAGTCTTGATCGCTACAAAGCCAGGCATTCACTCAACACCAGTGTTATGTAAACTTAAGTCTACCGTGATGCAGACCGTGAACTGGACCTAGGGAGCTTAGACTGGTTTGCAAACTATAGTAAAGAAAATCTACTCACACTCTGTATATTCACATTGCTGGTGTGAATTTAATACTAGTAGGCTTACTGACCACTGGCTGTGTGATCTAGATAGTTTTACCAATGTTATAGTGGATCAGTTCATATTGCCTGACAGTTAGGACCCATTGCCAGGCTACGCGGCTGCATAAATAAAATCGCCGCAGGTAGAGGTTGGTTAAGGGATGCATATATATACTAGTGCCAGATCACGAGGGTTAAATGCTCAAAATGCAGCTTCGGAAATTTTCATTTCTTCTATCTCCAAAGAGTAAATAAAACCCTTACCACGTTGTTGCTTCAAGTCTGTAGAAATGGAAAGTTGCATGATGCTACTCATTCTTGTAATTCATTTTCAAGAAAAGATTCTCATATTGTTAAAATTAATTAGTACATTCATCATGCTGTCTTTCAGATAGAAGAGCAACAGAAGCAGAAGGAGAGAAAAGAAAAGAAAGCCAAAAAGAAGAAGAAATATAAGAGGTCCAAGAGCTCTGATCAGAGTGGTAGCGATGATAATATTATGAAGAAATATCTGTCTATCCTCACTTCCAAACACAGCAAAGAGGATGGCAAGGGAGGTGGCAGAGGCTCAAAAAGCAGAATGGTTCAAGATGATAGTAGTGATGATGAGGACGAAAAGAGGAGTAAGAAGAGAAATGAGGATAGGAAGAGAGAGGAAGATAGGGGAAGGAGAAGAGATTTTAGTGATGAAAGGAGAGGGGAAAGGAGTAGACCCGAAATGTTTCACAATGATAGAGATAGACAACAGAGAGACAGAAATCAATTTGGGGATATGCGGAAACGGGAGCGGAGTAGGTCAAGGTCTCGAGACAGACAGAATGCATATAGAGGTGGTAGACAGAGTCCTAGTCCCATCAGAAATCGAGACAAAGGTGCAAATAGAGATAGGAGAGACGAGAGGAAGAATTACTCAAGGAATAGTAGTGATGATCGAGTTATGAATGACAGAAATGACAGTAAACGCAAGGACAGAACCAGAGGTGATGAGAGGGACAGGAGAGAAGGAAGTGGTGATAGGGATAAGATGTCAAGTAAGAAAAAGCATCAAGAGAGTTTGAAAAGGAGGAAAGGATCTGTGGATAGCACAGAGGAAAGTGACAGCGAAAAATATAATTTCATAGGGAAAAAGAAAAGGTCTGAACCAAGAGACATTAGAGTAGGGAATCAGAGTGGTGGTAGAGATAGGCAAGACAGGCAGGATGAAAGTGAGGACAGACATGGCCGAAGGAAAGACAGTTTTAGAAGAGGGTCATCTCCTGATGAACGGCACAGAGACAAAAGTGTGGAGCAGAGGAAGAAACACAAGAGAGACTCAACAAGATCAGAAAGTTCAGATGAGGATGGACAAAGGAATAGACAAAATTTGATAGGGAAAGACAAGAAGAATGCAGGGAGAAAACGAACTCAGTCATCATCATCATCATCATCATCAAGCGAGAACTCTGATGATGGACAAGACAAAAAGGATAAGTCGAGTGCCATTGAACCCCGACAGTATGGCTTAATTGTAAGTTATTTTATGGCTGTTTAAATATTTTTTTGATAACGTCATATCTTTTGGAGAGAGTGAAATGTGTTGTATGTGACTAATCAAATGTTTTTTGACATGGTGGTGTCAAGGCATAATCCCCAGATACAGTACGATCCTGTTAACATGATATTGATGAGACCGGCCCAATCTTGGTGGGTTAAATGAGTTTTGTGTTATTCATTGACAGTATTATAGATGAGGAAACAATAGTCCTAACCATTATCATCGTTGCAAGTTTTGAGTTTGGCATGTTGTGCCTTTGAGCAATTTCAGATTTTGCTGCACATTGTCTTTGGCGTACATTGTGGCCCCCTTTGATGCAGTATTGCACATATTCTCCATGTGCCATATTCCAGTAGACAAGAGGAGGAAAACCTGTGACAGTAATGACTGGCTCTTATCTCTTTCCATCATTTTTACCTTTAGTTGTCATGTTTCCTGATATTTGCTGTTGGGTCACTGGAAATATTTTGCATTGAATAAAGGGGGCCATTGGATGGAGATTTTCTTTTCATTTGGGTTAACAGATTTCAAGTAAAGCACTGTCATATTATGTGTATTCTATATATGCTTTTTTGCCACTTTGTCACAAAACCAACGAAATGTAGAAAGCATGTGTGCACTTTGCCTAATGATACAAGAATGAGGCTTGACTACAGAAGGATGCTAACTTTATGAAGGACTCCACCATCATCAGGAACAGGATTAAGGATGTAAGAGTTCACAAGTCCATGGTGTTAAGTTATAGTATTAGTATAGGGGGTGAAGGTAAACAGATCAGATGCTATTCCAGTTTTACTGTGGACCTGTGAAATCTTGTCATTGTACCAATATTTTAATGTAAATATATTGTTTTCCGTGAAGTCTTCCTCCTTAAGCAAAATGGATTCCAGAAAAAAATACAAAAGTGGACGAATTGTAATTATTCTATGATTATTATAGTCTGTCTCTGTGTGGCACTATAGCCAGAATATAGCAAGAGGAGGGATCATAAAATATATTAGAATGGTCCAACATATTGCTTGCTTTATGTGCTGTTAGATGAGCAAGGGAATACTCCTCAGTTTGTGTGATTTATTAACTGATCCCAGTCTTTGTAAATACTGAAGCCCTTAATGCAGGGTGGAACCTCATGGTATGCGCTTTCATCTCAAAATTGATTGGAATTATCCTATTATTCCCTTGAACAACACTGAAGAAGTTTCCCTTGTTTACGTCTGTGCTATTACAGAATATGGTTTTGTTAAATCTATGCAGTACAAAATTTAATTTTCTCCTGCAGACTTCAGGCTCTCGCCAACCAGCAAAGAAATCAAGGCAGCGATCATCTTCTAGTTCATCATCATCATCATCACCCACATCATCACGGAATAGAAGGGTGGCAGCAGCTCTCAAAGCCAAGCCAGTTCTTCGTAGGCAGCCAACACCACCAAGAAGGTAGGTGACTGTGGTAAATCTGTATTGTGTGAAATACTAATTCAGCCCTAGGTTATTCAGGCATTTTATATTAGTATCACAGGGCTGCAATAGTCTGTTCTATGTAATGTGATGCATATGATGTAGCTGGCATGGACACTTATTCTGGGTATGAGACATTAGCACAAGGCAGAATTAAAAATTAAATCTCATCCATAAAGAGGGTGAAAAACAGGGGCCACACTATTGTCTCCATACATTATTTATGGAATTTTGGATCTTTTGGGCAAATGTTGAACCTCCTCTGTTAAATTTCATGGAGGTTGATAGTTCTGATCAGACTTTACACAGAAGTTACCGCTTTTGAAAATGGTGGTCAATGCCTTTGGTCCATTAATATAGTAAAGATTACAGCCAGTTACCTTCTTCTGCATAATTGCTGCTTGTCAGGTCAGTGAATACATAGTACTTACCAGGTCAGTGCTAGCATATGAAATGAAAACACCTCCAGGATGCCAGAAGGGGAATTGGAATAATAAAGTTTACCCATTTGTCTCCCTGACTGCTAGCACCGTACTCTTTCAGGAAAGTGCTTCATTTAGGGCATTACATTCAAATATAATATACAGTACTTGTTATGAAAACTTTATGAAAAAGTCTGGGGTAGCAACCATGCAGTTAGGGGCATGAAGGGGACAGATGTTTAGAAAGGAAGTGGAAGATACTTTAGGCTTTGTGGAAGGAACAAAGCAGTCCTCTGTTAGATGACAACCATAAGCAACAGATATTTTAGGCGGCCTATGGACATGCCCCAGAGGACAATGATGATGTTTCTGGCAACAAGTAACAAGAAAACTTTTTACACAGTACTAGTGTCACTGGGTTGTTCCAGCAAAACTGATGTGGCATCCATGGTACTATGGTCGAATACAGCATGCTTAGAAAGGAAAGTTTTTTTTATAAAAATAAAAGCATCTTGTAAACCTGTTAGACTTGTTTCTCAGTAAACTGGGAAGTGTCATAATGACGCTCTGCTGAATTCCTGGTAAACCAGATGGAATGCACACACTGTTCAGGAGCTCAGGAACAACAGAGTGCTTAACTTTTGGGACCAGGGCACATAAGATTTAATTCAGAATGACTCAGAAAAAGACATAATGTTTGGTCACAGGGTGAATAAAAGCAAAATAAAATTCAAATGGACATAATGGCATTTTATTTTAAGGACTGCAGCTGAAGTGGGAGAAATGCTCACCACAACTTAGAACTTAGATGATCGTATTCAGAGTTTGAAAACTGTATAATGATAACGTTTACACTTTTTACTATTTTCTTTTATGACAACAAGACAATCTCTTTCAGAACAGTAAAGCAGGGTTCAGTATTTATCAAATGATTGAAAAAAAAACCAATATCCGAACCTAAATATATGTGATGAGTCAATAATAGGATGATAACTGGCATGGCAAGTGTGAACAAGTGACCAAAGTATTAAAGTTTAAGACCAGTTGTCTCCACATAAATTGATTTTACTTCAAGTTCGCTTCTCAGAATCACTTTTCCAGACCTGCAATCTTTTAATCTGAATGCACTTGACAACATAAATAGTATATTATCTGGATCCCTATGCAGTAGACAGATAACATTCTTATGGAACTCAGTGTCATGGTCAGCTGTCTCAGGTTACGGCTATTGCAGTTCTCCAACCCTTAGATATTGTATCACAGGAACGTCATGATGAGAAATTCAGATTTTGAATTTCTCTTTGTTGTCCAGAACTTTCCTAACTATTCTAGAGTTGGTTTGGCCCCAGGTGAACACATTTTCATTTATTATTTTCGAACTGCCCTACCCCGAATAGGTACCATTTTGATGATCTTTGCATATAAACAGCCAAGCTGACTTCATCCTCCTTTGAACTTGCTTGGTCCAATGTGAAGACTGACGATTTGCTGGTACCAAGATGATTGTGGGATTAAATCAGTTCTAGGGATAATGTATTGTGAAATATGCTCAGTAGGAAACAATCTAGAATATCTCATGTGTTTCACTTCAAGTGTGTATGAGGGTATTTTCATGTAAATTTCTTCCCATTTTTTTCATCTCAGGAAACTAACAGAGGAAGAGAAACAGAAGAGGCTAGCAGAGATGATGCAGAATGCAGAGTGGAGGGAAGAACAGAGGGAGGGCAATGTGAAGAGGTACAGACAGGAAGATGAGGAAAGAGAAAAGAGGGACAAAGACAGAGGAGGTGGATTCTTGAGGTTGGTAAATTGAGGGGACAGACACACATTAATTTGGGTGTAACTCCACAGAGTGTTATTGCTTTGTCAGTGGTGTGGTGCAGGCCCAGTAGTCTCAGATGCTCTTTTCCCTTTGTGGATTGATAAATGTAAATCTGCACAATTCTAGTAAAATGTTTTATTGCATGCTTGTGATGGCTAGTGTATCATGCCCATTCTTTTGACATTTCATGTAAATGATCTTGATGTTCTATGGTTTTTGAATGTGCATATTATTGTTTTGAAATTACCAATGATTGCAATTTTTTTCTTACTCCAACACGTTACCCCTATCTATCAGCAAGTGCATTCTATGGCGTCTAATGTTTGTATATAAACAAACATGCTTGAGAACTGACAAAGTAGTAAGTCTTTTCCTTCCTCCTATGATTTGCTGATTTAGCAGAGTGCCTGTATGATGGCTCAGGTTAGTGTCAGCATGGCAGCTCTGTTGGTTTGGAAGCTTGTCTTCCAATTTTGGATGAGGCATCTACCCTTTTCTTTCCTAACTGTCAGTTTACAAAGCAAAGCACATCTTCTGAGGATATTATACTGTGATTGAAACTAAATCTTTTTTTTTTCCCAATGTGTTCCCAGCTCAATGATGGTAGACCATGCTTCATCCAGCTCTGTTGAGGATCGTTTGAAGAGAAACAAGTACAACATACAGCGAACAAAGGTGGACCTCGACAAAAATTTCACGAAAAAATGAGCCATGGTAGCACCAAACCATGAGGTCAGATGATGATGGACCTTCCAGAAACATGTCTAAACAATTATCATGTAGCTCACATAGTGACTTAATCCTTATTCTTCCACCTCAGCTTGTAATTGTTGTTCATCTGTGTCAAGAAGACAAAGTCATGCGATCAGTACTTGGAAGACCATAATTTAAAGTTACACGGTAAATGGAAAGATTGTTTCCCGGCATGGCCCATACATTTTATCAGATGAGGAATCAAAGCAACATGTTTGTACCAACCATGGTCATGTTGGAGATCATGCCTTTGGAAATCCCTTGTGACATAGCCAGGTGAAGTGAGCTTTTTTTATCAGCACTATCCTTGAGAGTCAGAAGCTATACTCTCTTATAACTAACGCTATTTTGAATATCAGTCATGACAACTGTAACAATCATTTAGATGAGGGATGCCCAACTGCTAGCATGCGGGTCAAAAAATACAACCCACCAAGAGTGAAAAACCTTGTCCTGCAAAGTATATTCCAGCTACAGAGTACTTTATTTTTCCCTTGTCATGCATTACGATTTAAACAGTTCCCTGTTTTTGGTGAGGCCCTCATAATATCACTAAATACAAACTGGCCCTGCTTTTGGAAAGTTTGGTTACCCTTGGTTTAGAACTATGAAATGGAAAGTGATAATACTGGTCAGTATTTGATATAAATATGTATAAACCTTATGAATTAAATGAATCATTTATATTGATTCAGCATGAAATTCTAGCTTTGATGTTCAAATTTTTGTGTGGCTCCAGGCTTGTGTCTGTACATGCTTATACTAGTGGACTCTAGCTGCCTCAGCACACGGGAGGGAAGAAAACTGGTCCATTTAAAACAGTGTTGAAAAACGTTAGACTTTATATTTATGCAGTCTGTGGGATTGAGGTCTGATATAAGCATCAGCATATCAAAATACTGAGTTACAAAAGGGGGAAGAAATAGTGCTATATCCTTGTACAGAAATTGCTGCTGATTTACAAAAACACAGACAACATTATGCAATATAATATTATTTTTACTCTCCCAAACACTGCGAATGTGGGAGCTATCAAAAGATTCAGACCAACTGAGAGATTAACAGTATGTGCCATACACAATGACATATTTTTTCATGCGTTACTGTACACACAGGCATAGATTAATAACTTACTTCATTAGATACAAAGAAACTGATTTATTCAGTCATAATGCAGGTAATGCTAGTGTACAACAAAAAGCCACACCAGGAATACTAATCCAGTTTCAGAAACTTCTCAAGAATATGATTCACCAAATCCCAGCCTACCCTCTATTTAACGAGATGCTCTGCTTAAAGGTAAAGTTAGACATACTGTAGAGCACACTTAATACGGATACGCTTAGTACGTAAACATGGATACTGAGTACACTCATTTTGGTCCTGAATTTTCTTCTGTAATGGGGTACATCTATGGATTAAAATACAGTATTTCTGTTAATAACTTTCATTTTGGTCCATCCCAAGGTGTATGCATTATCTATGCTCCACTGTACATGTGTTTTTGTTCAGTAAGTGGGAAAGTCTGCTTTGCATTTTGAATAAATATCAAAAGTGCGAGCTTCCAACACTGCTCACTGAAAATTTCCATATTTCTTTTATTCACTTTCAATGTTGCTCCAATACATTCCGAAAACACACACTCGAACACATTTATTACAAAGATGCTTCATACGAAACTAGCTATATTACAAAATTTTACACAAGTCCTCACATTGCCTACACACCCATTACCGCCTCATTTTCACATTAAACCAATCTCTCTCGCCTACAAAACACCCCAATTATATCACCAATGCCACAGTGTTGCCAAAAAAAACCACCAAAAATACTGAGCACAGCAGTACCTATATCCAGTTTGAACTAAATGTAGTTCTACATAAAAAAAACTTAGTCCTGACATTTGACCTAGAGGGCAGTTTGTGGGCTCTGTTCTATGGTGTGCGAAGATAGCACACAGTAGGCACAGCCTTTTCTTGGCGCACTGTCTGCGGCTGGAAGTAAACGCTTGCATCTGTCACTTACTGTGAGAGAAAATCGGGACACATGCGTCTTTTCAAATACCTGGCCCTTAAAATCTCAGCTAGATATTGCTTATTATTTCGCAAAAAGCTGAAGAAACCGGTTAAGAGAAGAACTGTTTGTGATGTTTTGCTCAAAACAATAAATGTCTGATGGCAGAACTGTCATAATCAAATTCACAGAATAAGAAAATAATTCCAAAATGAGACTTCCAAAAATTGATCCAATAGAAAAGGCTGTGTTTCTCTGGTTTTTGTTGGCGTGTGACAAAAATATCCCTGTCACTCAAGATATTTTGAGAAACAAAGCTATGGAGTTCGGTACCCAACAAAGTATGGGCTCAGACTTCTACTCTTCAAACGGGTGACTGGCTCACATTATGAGATGGTTTGGCATTTGTTATCACATGATCAGCGGGCAAAGTGCTGAGTTTGTCCCCGAAGTAGTTGTGACTAGAGAAAAAAGGTTCATAAGACTGTGAATCGACACCTCCTGTGCACATATCCCTTAGTTCTAACACTGACTGCCTAGTTTGTTAAATGGCTATCCCTTACATTAAGTCTTCCTCTTATGAAACCCTTGGTTGGAGGCTAGAAGTTCCTGTCAGCTTCGAATTAGTGCGTAAAAGGATAAACATAGAAGATGATTTGGTTTATAGGTATTGATTTGTAGAAACCCCTTTATACCGCCAACCTCGTTATAATACCAACTTTGGCAAAGTCCCAGAGTTGGTGGTATAGGTCTTTGACACCTATTGTTTTTTCTTCTTTTGGCCCTATTAACATTTTGCGTTATTCTAAATATACCACTGTGATTTGGGGAAATTTCTTCCATGGAGGTTAAAGTACTTCTTTTGCCCGATCTTTTAACGGGAAGAAAAAGGGGGGTCAACGCCCAAAATTTTTCACAAATGTCTTTTGAAAAAGATCACCTCAAATTCTGATTTGGTCCCCAAATTTCCATTTGGCTGGTTTTGACCGCGTGCGAATACATAGGTCTACAC
>JAWQUT010000673.1:127556-161881 GCA_033807755.1 Ellobium chinense
ATTAGATACAAAGAAATTGATTTATTCAGTCATAATGCAGGTAATGCTAGTGTACAACAAAAAGCCACACCAGGAATACTAATCCAGTTTCAGAAACTTCTCAAGAATATGATTCACCAAATCCCAGCCTACCCTCTATTTAACGAGATGCTCTGCTTAAAGGTAAAGTTAGACATACCGAAGAGCACACTTAATACGGATACGCTTAGTATGTAAACATGGATACTGAGTACACTCATTTTGGTCCTGAATTTTCTTCTGTAGTGGGGTACATCTATGGATTAAAATACAGAATATCTGTTAATAACTTTCATTTTGGTCCGTCCCAAGGTGTATGCATTATCTATGCTCCACTGTACATGTGTTTTTGTTCAGTAAGTGGAAAGTCTATTCTGCATTTTGAATAAATATCAAAAGTGCGAGCTTCCAACACTGCTCACTGAAAATTTACATATTTCTTTTATTCACTTTCAATGTTGCTCCAATACATTCTGAAAACACCCACGTGAACACATTTATTACAAAGATGATTCATACGAAACTAGCAATATTACAAAATTTACACAAGTCCTCACATTGTCTACACACCCATTACCGCCCCATTTTCACATTAAACCAATCTCTCTCGCCTACAAAAATCTGCTTCCACCCAAGCAATCCCCACCCTTGACTTCCATAACTGTTATTTATTATTAATTATTTGCAGCATGATCCTTTGTGACGCTTTGGGCTGTGAAGTATAGTCAGAGGCAGATGATTCAATAGTTTTTCTTATGATTAATCAGACATACGCATAATAATGGAAATTGATTTAGTGAGTTCCATGAATTTCATAATAAGCTAACTGAAGTGTATTTTTATTCTTTATTAAAAAATGTCTTAATCCATACTAAGATTACTCTTTTGACAAAACACTGCCTTCTGTATAAATAAATATACAGTCAAACCCCCTCTCCCTCCATTTATAATGCCAACCCCACATACCACCCATATCGCCATACCACCCTCCGCTATCCGCCAACACTTGAGCATTCCCATTCTTTCAGTAATCATAGTAAAAAACACCCCAATTATATCACCAACGCCAGTGTTGCCAAAAAAAAAAAAAAGACTGAGCATAGCAGTGCCTATATCTAGTTTGAACTAAATGTAATTCTACACAAAAAAACTGTTAGTCCTGACATTTGACCTAGAGGGCAGCTTATGGGCCCTGTTCTATGGTGTGCGATAAGATAGCACACAGTAGGCACAGCCTCTTCTTGGCGCACTGTCTGGGGCTGGAAGTAAATGCTTGCATCTGTCACTTACTGTAAGAGAAAATCAGGACACATACGTCTTTTCAAATACCTGGCCCTTAAAATCTCAGCTAGATATTGCTTATTATTTCGCAACAAGTTGAAGAAACCGGTCAAGAGACGAATTGTTTGCGATGTTTTGCTCAAAGCAATAAATGTCTGATGGCAGAACTGGTATAATCGAATTCACAGAATAAGAAAATAATTCCAAAATGAGACTTCCAAAACACGATCCAATAAAAAAAGGCTCTTTTTCTTTGGTTTATGTTGGTGTGTGACAAAAATATCCCTGTCACTCAAGATATTTTGAGAAACAAAGCTATGGAGTTCGGTACCCAACAAAGTATGGGCTCAGACTTCTACTCTTCAAACGGGTGACTGGCTCACATTATGAGATGGTTTGGCATTTGTTATCACATGATCAGCGGGCAAAGTGCTGAGTTTGTCCCCGAAGTAGTTGTGACTAGAGAAAAAAGGTTCATAAGACTGTGAATCGACACCTCCTGTGCACATATCCCTTAGTTCTAACACTGACTGCCTAGTTTGTTAAATGGCTATCCCTTACATTAAGTCTTCCTCTTATGAAACCCTTGGTTGGAGGCTAGAAGTTCCTGTCAGCTTCGAATTAGTGCGTAAAAGGATAAACACAGAAGATGATTTGGTTTATAGGTATTGATTTGTAGAAACCCCTTTATACCGCCAACCTCATTATAATACCAACTTTGGCAAAGTCCCAGAGTTGGCGGTATAAAGAGGTTTGACTGTATATATATACTAGTCATAGCATCCGCAAATTTGCGGTGTTGTCGTGCGAAGCAAACGACCAAACTATATCTGCAACATTAACACTGCTTCTTTTTTTGTAATTATTGTGTTTATACACGCCGTGTGTAAACATATCGGTTAACGCTGAAAAAAAAAATGCTAACAATTAATGATTTTGCTCAACGCCAGCCTTTCTAAAAACCCGCCATCATACTTGAGGAATTTGTCCTCAAAACACCAGTTTGACTGCAGAAACCACAATAGTAGTGATGTCATGAGCATAAACATCAATTTTAAATGGAACAGGTCATTTGGATATATATGGAAAAATCCATTTTCGACATATTCCTGAGACAATCAGGAACAGAGCTGCCCATCAATTTTTAAAAAAAAAGGACCAGTTATGGTCAGTTTGTGACTTACACATTATGATGAAATCAGTGGAGAAATTAACCCCCCTCCCTCCGATGTGCATGGGAGGAAGGGTTTTTTGGTTGTTGGTACAGCCAAGTCTAAGACTTGCATCTTTCTGTCGGCAAGCACCAGTATTCGCACTGGTGGTTCACGTGGCCAAAGTCATGTTCATTCTTTTGATTATGCTCCTTTTCGTAACGATGATTATGTTCACTCTGGCCATCGGCTGTGCTAGCAGCTACGTACACATTCTCAACCCGGCATCTGATACAAATGCTCGGTTTCAACTTCGGGGACGGGAAGTAAACATTTCATTTCAGGGGTGAACAGCAAAAACCAGTGACGTATGGTCCATTTAAAAACACCAAACTGGGATAGTATTCAGGAAAAAAAGGAATTTTTCGTAATTATCAAAATAATACTTACAGACCGTTTAAGGCCAAGAAATTATCAAAAGAAACACCTTCAGACCAAAAGGAAGGTGCATGCAAAATTTTGGGCTGGTTGGTGCACAAATAGTCGAGATATGGCTGTTACAAAATTTCATGAGCTTTTTATAATATAAGATATTTACTGTGTACATTAAAAGAGGACAGTGATCAAATTAATATAACTGTGTACATACAATTATGTACCCACAAGTGCCAATTTTTACTGCCAATCTGATGCACTGTCAGGTTAGTGCAAAACCATACTACAAGCCTATAATATTTATCTTGCAAAATCTCAAACTCTGTGAGAGTGAAACTGAAATTCATTTGCATCCGTGGCAGGACATTTGCACACCTTCATTTTTAAATATGAACTTGACTTCCAATCCAATGATATTCACATGCCTCCAACTACACACACATCCAGGTATGCAGGAATCCTTTCAACAACACCAACAATGTAAGGTCATGAAAGGTTTAAAACATACATAAAATTGCTTATCCACAAAAATGTTCTGACACATTCTCACATGCACAAAGCATAAATAACACTTTGCACTGCATTTATGAAGTGGTCAGCTCAGAATTTCGCTGTGACCGTGACTCTCTCTTTTCAAACTGGTGCTCTCCTTCTCGCTGGGCTTGGTCTCTTATCCTCTGTTTCATCTCCATCAGAGCTCTTCTGTTCTTGATAACATCATCACGGGCAATGATAAACCCACCCAACCCTGTGGCAATGAGGAGAGTCCTGTGTAAAACATAAGATAAGAATTCCAGATCAGTGTTTTTATAAAATATGCTCATAACATGAACCTCTACCAAAGTTTTGTGGCACTCGTATTTATTGGGTCTTATTACTATGAATTTCCAGATTTTCTTACATTAGGTCATCATCCACAGACTGAAAGATTCATTTCAGAAACCATATTGACAAATCTTCTAACCAATGCTTGTGAAACCTTTTGTGGCTTTAATGGAGGAGAAGACGAACTGCAACATGGACATGCCATGTCGTCCATTGCAAGATGAGATATAAAATATCACAAAGTTATCATTGAGCAGTGATGACAACAATCAAACCCTATTTTGAGACACTTTCTATTAAAGGTGGACATGCACATCAAAAACAAATTTTAGTTTTCATGTACCAGTACTTTTTCCCTCTGAGAATTATCCATAGCACTGATCAAATCATTTTACAAAAGCATTGTTTCGTTACAGTGTGTATATATTTTACGATGCAATAAGAGGGCCAAATGACTGGGATTTGGCCGTTGCATCAAGAGTTATTCTCCTTGACCAAGGAACAGAGACTTGGTGGGAAAATTGAGGACATCACTTATTCTAGCAGTTCTAGACACTTCTGTCAGACAATGTTTTATTTACTCTAGCTTTCAATTAAGCTTCTGGTCATCCAAATGTCAATTTAAACCATGTAAGCCGGGTAAAGTACACTGAAACCTTGTTATACCGCCAAGTAAGGAGCAAACAGAAAAATGGCGGTATAACGAGAATGGCGGTACAACGAAAATACCATGTAGAACAAGGGAAATAAATTTACCAACACTGGACTGGCTAACAAGTCTAAACTAATGCAGTTATCTCCCTTATCTCTCCACTAGACATAAACCTTCGTTGTCATTTTGAAGTTTACATTGCTTTCATTTGTATTTTTTTGTTGTGGTTGTTTTTTGTGTTTAAGGACTTGAGTTGATTTTAAAACAATAGAGTTAAAATTAAAAACAAGCAAGAACTAAGGATTGGAAACGTATGTGTCAAGTTGGAGAATGATAAGAAAAGAAGTTCACTACTACACATTACACATCCGGGTCGGAGAATCACACGAGCGCTAGGCCTACGTCATAGATCAATGTGTGCTGTTTGCATCGTACCCCGCGACCGGTGCGAACCAGTTGAAGCATCACCTCGCGCGCGCTTATGTTCGTTCGCAAACTCTCTAGGCCTATTGAGCGAGAGGAGATTGAACTGTGACCCGCCTTTCCCACTGCATGCCCCATCAGTAGGCCTTCACTTCCAAAAAGCCAAGAGTGTGTAGCAGGATTGGTGTTTGAGTAACAAGCACAGACTGTGGCACCAAGTGATGTTCCGTCTGTTAGCTGGATTTAGGTAGAGGTCTGGTGGGGAGTGGGGATGGGGGGTTAAATTTACGTTGGCGGTATAACGAGCAATATTTACTATACTCAAGTTATGAATGTAACAGTTAAACTGTTGGCGGATGGCGGTATAACGAGATTTTTAGTGACTTTGTATAGTTGTCAGATCCGTTCCACGGCGAAAAGCTGGCGGTATAACGGGTGGCGGTATAGCGAGGTTTCACTGTATTCTGCATTTTCATTGCCCAAGTATGACCTGTTCGACTCATCTGCTGCTTACAAGAGAAATTAAAAGTTTGATATTAATATGTTATCACCTGTCCACAGAATAGTTGCTAGACAGCTTGGCTGTGTGCCTTGAACCTATTTAACATAAGTGTATGGTTCCTGCCCAGCTAATGTAAGAAGTCAAAATTTGCATAATGTGATTGTACGGGTTGTTTGGGGCAGACAGAGATGTTAACATCATATTGACAGACACATGAAAAACTATTTAAAATACTTTCAAAGCTAGAACCCTTGGTTACATGTCAGATCTGCCTTGACCCACCTTCCCTGTCTGCTGTTATATGTTTAAATCTGGAATGATCTGTACTGTAAATCCTCGCACTGCTGTACATATCACCCAGATGTGGCAAATGTTTACAGACACAGTTAAAAAGCAAAGTGGAGTGACTGATACCCATGCCAGTGTGAAATTCTGGAATAAATTGTCTGTTATATGGGGTCTGGTGGCTTGGTCGTCTGATGGGGACTGAAAATTTGATGCCTGCGAGTGGCAGGTGGTTGCCATACACAGTACATGAAATAGTGATTTACTCTGGTGATCCCATAGACTGTAAGTTGTCATCGACATGTGAAAAAAAATCTGATACTTGCTTTCAAAGTGGGAGCATATCATTATCTGTGAGAACTGATTCCATGTTCACCTCATAAGGGTTAGGAACTGCAAGGCATTATTGATTATATACAGTCGACTCCGCTCAATCGCCCTTCCTAGGGATCATGGAAATACTGGGAGATTAAGCGGAGAAGGTAATTTCGGCCATATTTTTGGTAATGGGGTTAAATTTCTTTGATGTCGTGGTTTGATATTGTGCATTTACACCTTCTCGTCGCCAGTCTCAGGACAGACTCGAGTTTGACAGTGTTGTAGCGCACAAAATGTTTGATCACTGCGGTCTCTCTCATTGGCCACATTGCAGTAGCCCAGCAGACAATAAGGAGCATAATACGTTCTCTGATCTAACCGAAATCCACCAGACAGTCGCAATCAAGACGTGAGGGCAGGAAACTATACCACGGCTTTTGGCGCATTAGCATTATCAGACAGGCAAAGGCAATGCTGTATAGCGTGGGAAGAAGGGAGACAAGGGGAGGAGGAGGTGGAGAGGAAAGGCTTATCACACCTATTTCGGGGTGGCAGCTGTCACTCAGTCAACTGGTCTGCCATCCGTCGCATAGTTAAACCGTCTGTGTACACTATTTGTTTGTCAACTATATATAACCCTTCAACCGCTGATCTTTGAATTCACGGGCACTGAAGACTGGTTGATTATCCGGAGTGAGAGGCGATTATCCAGTGACTTTTATATAGAAAAAATTCGGTTCCCTGGGAAACGAGGCCATTAAGCGGAAAAGGCAATTAAGCGGAGAGCAATTAAGTGGAGTCGACTGTAATAACCAGCCTGTGCTTCTTATTTTTGTATTTAAACTGAAAGTTTATGCCAGACTCTCACATGGCCAATACTGTATACTGCTGGCACCATATGATCCTCAAATTCTGATGCACTGCTTATGCTTATGTTTTGTGTCATTACTTAATATTCTTGACAATATTGTAGACACTTTAGTTTTGTCTGTAGTTGACTTTTTGGGAAAGGGAAAGTTCCTGTTTTTCCAGTTCACTTTTCATCCAGGGTACCATCTTGAACTGCAGTTTGCCTTCAGTGTTCCCATTTTTAAAAAAAAAAAATCAAGTCAAGATCTGGGTTCCAATGTTAGAGAACTCCAGAGATGTGCAGTCTAGATAGTTGCGGTCAGGAATGACTTTTTGAGCACCAAGTTCTTAGCTTGTGCAAAGACAATGTCTGTGCACAAGCTTTCACAGATTTCCATGAATCCATATTTCAAAAATGGAGTCAAATAGAGTCGGAATGCTTTGACTGCAGACAAGATTTCTTTCAGAGGCAAAATATGTTTAAATATATGTAGTCTACAAGTGCGCAGACACCGATTATACACACACACACACAAGCCACAAGGACACAAGATCCCTGGCGGCAGTGACGGTACTTTTGCACGTTACTTACCATCCCAGGGCGATCTTTGTGCTTGGTGTAAGCCTCATATTTTCAGTTTTTAAATGATATAGTCTATCTCTGTATAGGTTATAATTCCGATGCTTCCAGAGGTGGCAGATTTCAGCCTATGTGTGGGCCCTCAGGCAAGGGTCAACGAAGTCGGGTTACCAATGTTTTGTAAACACGGAGTGCAGTTCTTCTCATTCAAACGAGTACAGAAAGCCACAATGAATGTAACTCTTCTCCTTCAAAAGAGAGAATTAACAGCATAGTGAGTGCAGCTCTTCAAACTCTAAGAGAACAGAACGTCTATCTAGTATCTACACTGACCGGAAGTAAGACGTGCTTGCTCATGGTGAGTGGTGAAATCGTAGTCTGCTGAGCTTACGTCGAAGTTCGTGGCTATCATTTATCCCAGAATGTCGGACCCAGATCAAGAGGACGAGGAATATGGAATAGATCCCAGTGAAATTGTTAAAGTAATTGATCTTGATGACAATGAAGGCGGAACCATCGAAAACTCAGGGGGTGAAAGTGAGTAGGCTATGATGGACTATCTATCTATCTATCTATCTATCTATCTATCTATCTATCTATCTATCTATCTATCTTATCTATCTATCTATCTATCTATCTATCTATCTATCTATAGCTCTCTATCTAGACTATCTATCGGAAGGATTTCAATATGTGATAACTCCTACAACTACAGTCAGTATCTTAATTTCGAACAATGATTGTACTAAATAAATACAACCCTGGCCTAACCCTACCCCCCTAACCCTAACCCTACCCTTAACCCTAACACTAATGCCCATCAAGAGAGGAGCATCAAAGCGAGCGTAACTCCTTATAGCCAGTTACCACATATGGAAATCCTCCCTATCTATCTATCTATCTTTATGGAGATTTCGGTATAATCCTGGAATAGCACCGATTTAATCGATACCATTTAAATTAAAACATTTATATTTGGTATCGGCGGTGCTGTGCCAGGAGTATATAGGCATGAGACTAAAAGAAGCTCATTTCAATATCGATACCGAATCGCAGTTCAATATCGATACCGAATCGGTGCTATTCCAGGATTATGCCGAGATTTCATGTACCTTCTCATAATTAGCAGAATGAAGATACGGTTTGTTGACATGTATGTAGACTAGTAGTAAATTGTTGGCTTCATCTTATTCTTAGAAATGGCACCAACCAGTGAAATAAAAAGGATCATTCATTCAGGTCTTAACTGACGAGTGTTTGAGATGAAAAATGATTTCTACCTTTGACTGACCTCATTGTTTCCAAACATTTGCAGATTCAGATAGTGATGATGATGATAATGAAATGGACACAGATGGCGCTTCAGCAGCACTGCTCCAGGATGATTCTTTCATATCCTTTACTGGACACAAGGATTCATCAGGTGTGTCTCATCACTGTTTGATGTGAGACAAAGAGAGAAAAGGCGTCTATTAGTATTACTAACCGTCTATTGGTTAAGAAGTGTGGTCCCAAATAAATATTTATTTTGGGTGTGTAGATATTGCTACCTCCATTACTAAGACATCCTAAGAAAAAAAAGACATGTTGTTGGATAACACTCACACTCACAGTTTTAACAGTGCCTAGTGATCATAGGGTAACCCACTGATACTGGCAACACTAATGTAACTGGTATTGGTATACCACAAAAATATAAATCAGAAAGTTGCAACCGCTTCCTAATAGGTGCCATTAAGTTGTAGTTAAATTGTATTGAGTTTGTAAGTTTTTATAACTGTGAGAAGGCCATTTAAAATAATGACGGTATCTAAAAGTTTTGACAGTTGAGGGAAAGTTTACCCTCACAATTCAAGACTCAGGTTACTCCAGTAATGCTTTTCCAGGTCATATAAGTTTGGGGAAACATTCCCCCACTGTCATAATTGTGAGAGGTGATTAGTAAATTTTTAGGAGGATTATAGGTTGTTTCAAGTAATGACAAATTTGGACTGCAGTTAAAAAAAAGGAAGATTGGTATGTACTCAGTGAATTTTCAGGGGGATTTTGAAATTTAAGGGGTAAATTGCATAATCATGCGATGTGGAGAAAACACTGCTCCAAGGCTTTGCATTTTTAGAAGTGTGTGATGATCTTTAGCTTGCATTGATATCTAGTGCTCTTGTTTATGGCTCCATTTTACAATAATCATAAAGACAGTATACATTCATTGTCTTTTTATCATTTTTTCTAGTGATTTGCACAAGGCTGAGTCCAGTGAATCCTCAACTGGCAGTGACAGGTGGCCAAGATGACAGGGCTTTGGTTTGGAATACACAGGATGGCTCCATCATGTTTCAGTGTACAGGTATAAATAAATGGATTATTAAACTTAGGCTAGATCCAGACTAGAAGCCGCTAGACTGTGACACAAGTGCATCCTCTTTGTGTTGTGCAGCTCTTATTGCCTCTAGTGTAGGCTGACATTACATACCAGGCTGTAATCTGTTATCACCAGTTATGGACTATTCATCAAAATCTCATTTGGAGTGTCTACTCTCAAAAATTACTGTTACAGTTACAGTCAGTCATTGTGGGAAGTGATCAAATACTGACTGGCAATGTGGAAGAAATAAACTTTCATGAAATATCCTTTAAGGCAAGACAGCTATCACAAGCTGTAATTTCTGCCTCCCTAGACCTGAAAATAGTAATCAGTTTCTGCTACCAGAGCTTAAATTTTAGTTTTCTGGTATGACTGTTTTGGTTTGAACTATGCTACACTAGATAATGTACATTAGTGTGTCGTGAATGCAAGTAGGAAAAGCTTGTGACTGTTTAGGATCTGTGGAATGATGGCAGATCTTATGAGCACAGTAATAAATATAATCAGTACGTAGGCATTATCTGTTAAAATTATCCTACCAGAGTATTCAGGAAGATACAAAATTTAAGGTCAGATTTGCTGGACGTGTTTTACACAGAATGAAGAAATTTATATCTGTTTATTCAAGATTTATAGGGGACTTGAGAACCAGAGCCTGAGTGATATGGTCTGGCATAAAATGCTTGAATGAAAAAATAAGCACTAGACAGCAGGTGTGTTGGATTGCATGCATAGAAATGATCACCCTAAGCATAATAATCATGCTTTAACTTGTTTACAGGATTCTTCTTAAGTATGTGGTAAAAGAGACCTTGTTTATCTTGTAATGTACATGAAGAATCATAATTTCATCTAAAATGGGTTCATTTTGCTGTGCCTAGGACACACAGACACAGTGAACAGTGTTGGCTTCAGTTGTGACGGCACAATGGTGGCTACAGCAGACATGAATGGCCTGATCAAAGTGTGGAAGGTGGATGCGGGGACAGAGCTATGGTCATTTGAGGTGTCTGAGATAGAGGTAGATATCTGTGGTATAGATAGTGATGAGGCTTTTGTTTCAGGATGGCAGGCTTTAAATTTAGGGATATTTTGTTTTCATCTGGTAAAGTATTTTGTAACAAACTTTATTTAGCAGCATTTGCCTCATTGGAAGAAGCTGTGGCTCTGCTAGAAAGACTACAGTAGATTTATTTGAACACCACCCAACCTGAAATTATGGGATTTGACTTGATGAAGCTCTGTTGTGTAACAGTGAGAAATTACCTTATTTGACATTCCTCAAAGTTCAGAAGTTCTTAAAAGATGAAAAGTCCTTCATTTTGTTCAGCTGGCTATGAAACCTTATACAGTCCTTAAATTTAATATTGTGGCAAACAAGTCTTTTAAAAGTCTTTAAAATTTAATGTTTTCTTGTCTGTAACTGTGCATCATTGAAAAAAAAAGTAAAGCTACTGTAGCATTTGCAATCTTGCATGATTTGGTCTGTCATGACTACAAGTTTCTCACACTAAAACAGTGGAAATTGACCCCTTTGTGTTTTACTCAGTAGCAATAATCAGCTACTGAACTGCATATATTATATCTTGCACAGTATGGAAGTTAGTTTTTTTGTTTGTCCAGAAATCATTGAAAAGTCCGCAAAAAGCCCTACCATGAAATGAGTATGAACACACAAAAGACTCATCCAATAATGCTGTGTAATTCCAAGTAGCTGGCACTTGCAGTTTTAGTAATGATGTAACCATCTGTTGTTCCAGTGGATTCAGTGGCACCAAGCAGCCCCTGTTCTGTTGGCTGGAACTAAGGATGGCCAGGTGTGGATGTGGAAAGTACCAGCTGGGGACTTCAAAACATTTCCTGGATTTGGACCCAGTGCTCTGTGTGGCAAAATTCTGCCAGATGGTATGGGAATATGAATTGCTAATTCTTTCTGTAACGCTGGTGATGCCTCCTTTCTTCCAAATACAGGAAGATGACTTATATATATATCTGTCCTATCGTCATGCTCAGTCCATATTTACCTAAGTCATTTTTTGAGATTTTGAGTATTTTAATGCTCTCAAACTGTTGCTTAAAGCAAAACATGGAAGCAAATATGGGTTAGCTTGTAACATTAGGATATAATAACAGGTCAAAACTCTACATTTGTTTTAATGTGAAAAAGAAGATAAATGGAAGATCATAGTACAGTCGACTCTGCTTAATCGCCCTCCACTTAATCGCCTCGTTTCCCAGGGAACCGAATTTTTTTCTATATAAAAGTCACTGGATAATCCCTCTCACTCCGGATAATCGACCACTCTTCAGCACCCATGAATTCAAAGATCAGCGGTTGAAGGGTTACAGTTGACAAACAAACAATGTACGCAGACGGTTTAAATGCGCGACGGATGGCAGACATGTTGACTGAGTGACAGCTGCCACCCCGAAATAGGTGTGATAAGCCTTTCCTCCCCACCTCCACCTCCCCTTGTCCCCCTTCGTCCCACGCTACGCATCACCGCCTTCGCCCTTCCGATAATGCTAATGCACAGAAAGCCGTATAGTCTCCTCCCCCCACGCCTTGATTGCGCCTGTCTGGTGGATTTCGGTTAGATCAGAGAATGTGTCATGTGGATGAACGGTCTACCCCGACCATGCCATCCTACTCCTTATTGTCTGCTGGACTACTGCGAGGTGGCCAATGAGAGAGACCGCGGAGATCAAACATTTTGTGCTCTACAACACCATCAAACTCGAGTTTGTCCTGAGTCTGGCAACAAGAAGGTGTCAATGCACGATATCAAACCACGACATCAAAGAAATCTAATCTCCTTACCAAAAATATGGCCGTAATTACTTCCTCCGCTTAATTGCCGCTCCGCTTAATCGACCACTTTTTCCGTGATCCCGAAGATGGGCGATTAAGCGGAGTCGACTGTAATATAAGCAACTCAGATCGTGAAAAAGATGACTTAGTCAAATGTGGAATGAGAGTGATGTCGTAAGAATTTTTCTCTCTGGTTAATTTTTGTCCGGACAAGGGTTAATATATTGATGTATGTTGTTTTATTGATGCATGGGCTCTACTTATTTCATTCTTAGACTTCAAGGCCTGAATCATGGAATACTCTTCAGATATCCATACAAAATCATTCTCCGTCACTCCATTTAAGCTTTTAATGAGGTAGATTTTTTGTTTCAATAAGTCTATCAAACATTTATTCTCGTTAGATACAGGAACTTCTACAGCAATATACTGCGCAAGATAACCCATGTTAAATATTCACACTAACTTATAGTTACAACTTCAACAGTATTGACACACATATTGTCATTGTCATAATTATAGTCAGAATGCCCATCTGAAACATAGGCAGTCTGCAGACTGAGCTATTTTTATACATGCTACAACCGAATATATCCATCAAATGTCACAGACAAAGTAAATCACAAAGTTGTTGGTTACAAAACAGCACCATAGCATGACTTCAGCATTATTTCTTGTATTGTCTGATAACATTTTTCTCCTTTCCTGAACAACTCTTTCAAATGAGATAGGCGAACCGTCTTTGACTGTGATGATATAAATAATATCAACATCATCTACTACACCAGGATATTGCTATAACAAGAAAATTACACATACACTGTATTAAGATCACATCATTATATTCTACTTCCACATGAAAACAAACTTCACAGAACAGGTATGTTGATCTTTTTCAAACTTTCGGCCCTCTGGCCTTGTTCAGGAACATCTTAAGACATACTGAAGCAAAATTTTGACCTTCTTGGCATCTGTGGGAACACCACTTCACTCCACTATGCTTTTTTTCCACTTTGAGTGGATGGTCTGTCTTGAGTTTTACAGGAATTCATTCCATATAGACCAGTTGCATGCTTCCCTTATGGATTAAAACATATGAAAGTAATTTTGATCTTCTAGGTGAAAGTTTCTAATTTATTCTCTTCTTCTTTTTTTTTGTCAACAGGAAAACATGCTTGTGTGGGTTATGAAGATGGGGCAGTCAAAATTTGGGATCTGAAGTCTTCCACAGCTGTACACTCAATAACAGGTACGATTGACAATTTTAGAAGTTAGATTAGAAAAGATAACTGAACATAGCCTTGTGACTTACCTGTGATGGCAGCCTTTTTTTTCTTCATGTTGATGAGTCCCTTTAATTAACATTTTGTGTTCTTTGCTCACAATATTGCATTCAGTTTTATTATACTTTCATGTACCCATGTAGCAAAAATGTAACTATGCACCAGTGTTTGGTGCATTTGCCAGAGGGACATTGGGTCAGAGAGGGCAATTAACATGACGAGACAGCTGTACACAAGATTACAAAGAATGATGGGTTTTGTGCTGTCTATAGTGAAATTTGTAATAGCTCTGCACTCTTGCCTTGAGCATTGGAATCTCTAGCACATGGTTCCACAGAATTTGACCATTAATGAGAATGCAGGGGCATATGAAATTTGGTGGTGGCATTTGCAGCCTATTATTTGCTGTTGCCATCATTCCTCATCCTCCATGGTGAACATTTCAAGGATTTCTGAATGCACTATATACCCCTAACAAGATTGAAATCATCAGTTACAATGAAACTGGGTCTGTCAGCATAAAAATCCAACATTAAACCTCTGAGCTAATGTTCACAAGTACTCATGAGACAGTTTTGATGATGTCTTTCTCGATGAGCAAAATTTCCATTGAATACTCTGTACTGTTGAGTTATAGGTGAGTTTCTAATGCCTGTAGAGACAGGAACATGTGTATCTTTTTCCATTTCCATGTTTTTATTTTCCGTGTCCATGGTGACAGTTGAGACTTAAAAAAATGTGGTCCAGTTTCTGCGCTTCTCTGCAGTTTGACATCTTAAAAGTAGTCTTCTTGGTCATAAGAATTCTTAGAAAAGAATGTAAAATATTATTAGTACAAATAAAAAGATGTGGTGTAATGTGTTGGAAATGTGAAGTGCATTAAGAATCTCTCCCTGATTTGCTGTTGCTTAGTAGTAGATGCCTAGGTCCCTAATGATTTTGTGTTTTGCTTCAAGTTGTCCTTTCGTTGGTATCATGTGTCTTAATATCAACTTAATTTTACTTCTTCATGAGTCCTGTCCTGTGTGAAGTTATATATCTTATATAAATATATGTCAGACATAGGTCGTTTGTCTCAGATGAGAGCGTGGTATGTTTGTTAGTTGACTGTCACAAACAAGTCCAAAGAGAAAGTGCCAGGGAATTTTCTTGAGTGCAGCTCCATACATATCAAACATAATTTATTGATCTTTCATTGTCCGGTGTGTAAATGACATTGTCTTTACATATGTCCCTGTTGTGATCACATCTTTCATCACATTACACAGTATTTTCTCCAGGCTATATAGGTTAGAGGAGACATTTCTCCATTGTCCTAAACTTTAGAGGGGGTTGGTAAACTTTTAGAGGGATTTTAGGTTTTTCTTTAGTAATGCAAACCTGGAAGTGCAGGAAAAAAGGGGAGATCACCACATGTTCAGTGTATTTTTAAGGGGGGATTTTGAAATTTAATGTCAAATTGCATGATCGTGCAGTCCGGAGAAAACTCTGATTATCTACATATGAATCCTGCCTTGCCCAGTCTTGAGGATTGTCTGTGGTACAGGCATAACACTTTTGTAAAGATCTAACTTCTTGCAACAAAAGAGCGTATTTTTGCCAAAAATATTTCGTAGAAACTGAGGGTGCAGAAAAAAAATATCAATAGGATAGTCAAGTAAACTCTTTCATGGTAAGGCTCAAGAGATGTTGATACCTGGAACTTTCAGTTAGATTTAATTTCATGTGTCCTGGATTTGGGATACATTCTTTTCCAAAGTTTTGATAACTTTGAGACTCTTTTTTTGTCTCAGTGAGGAACTGTGGCATAAATGAATCCAATATATGGTTGCTAAACGTACGCAGACTATAACATTGACTGACTTTCGAAATGGTTTTCCTTCAGGTCACGATGGGCATAAGTCATCTGTGTTTTGTATTGACCACAACAATAATGGGTCCCTCATCTTAACAGGATCAGGAGATATGACCGCCAAAGTTATCAATACCATTACCGGGAAAGTATGTTTGACGCTTTTTATTTGCTCTTATTCAACTCAATTTTCATGACATCCTTCTCTTTTGCTTAACACCCCACAGGCATTTTCATCTCAGTGCTTTGATGCAGCACTCAGTAGTGATATTTATGTCAAACTCGACTTTTTGAAATTTCATATTACCTCCCCTTCTCCAGCACTTTTTGAAATTTCAGACCTCTGCAATTACAAGCAGCATAAGTGAAACATTCCTTTGAAAATTTTGTAACATTTGGTTTGCTACAAAATGAACCTTTTCTTTTTTTTTTTTTGTAAAATATATTTCCTTTTATCATATATGGTATGTCACACATTACATAAATTTGACCTTTGACTTGCTTGTGAATACTGTGATTGGAAGCCTTGGAAACCTCTAGGCGTATGAATATGGGATGGCGTTTCTTTTCTAACTATTTTCACTCTGTGGCGTTTCCCTCTGTTTAGATTTTCAAAAAAGAATTACAGTCGACTCCGCTTAATCGCCCTCCGCTTAATCGCCTATTCCGCTTAATCGCCTCGTTTCCCAGGGAACCGAATTTTTTCTATATAAAAGTCACTGGATAATCGCCTCTCACTCCGGATAATCGACCACTCTTCAGCGCACATGAATTCAAATATCAGCTGTTGAAGGGTTACAGTTGACAAACAAATAATGTACACAGACGGTTTAACTGTGCGACGGATGGCAGACCGGTTGACTGAGTGACAACTGCCGCCCCGAAATAGGTGTGATAAGCCTTTCCTCTCCACCTCCCCCTCCCCATGTCCCCCTTCGCCCTACGCTACGCATCACCACCTTCGCCGGTCCGAAAATGCTAATGGGCCGAAAGCCGTGGTATAGTCTCCTCCCCCCACGCCTTGATTGCGACTGTCTGGTGGATTTCGGTTAGATCAGAGAATGTGTCATGTGGCTGAACGGTCTACCCCGACCATGCCATCCTACTCCTTATTGTCTGCTGGGCTACTGCAAGGTGGCCAATGAGAGAGACCGCGGCGATCAAACATTTTGTGTGCTACAACACCGTCAAACTCAAGTTTGTCCTGAGTCTGGCGACAAGAAGGTGTCAATGCACGATATCAAACCACGACATCAAAGAAATTTAATCTCCTTACCAAAATTATGGCCGAAATTACTTCCTCCGCTTAATCGCCGCTCCGCTTAATCGACCACTTTTTTCGTGATCCCGAGGATGGGCGATTAAGCGTAGTCGACTGTATTTTAGTCTGTCTTTCTTATTGCTTGTTATCATTCTCTTCACGTTTCAGTTTCAGTTCTGTTAGTGTTAAACATTTAAATTAAAAGTACTTGAAATGTCACAGTGTGTCTGTGGTCTAAATTTTGATCAATGATTTTCAGTTGTTTGGATCTGCTTTGTGTCAAGTAACTGTGTGGTTCATTCAGTTCAGTTGTCATTGATGTGTCTCAAACAGAGTGAGGGTCACTAACCCACTTCAGGGTCCTTTTCACGATTAGGCATTGTTTGTGGTGGCCCTTGTAGCCAGACCATTCTTCTCTGTCGGCTAACAGATAAGATTTAAAAAAAAAAAAAAAACACCCAGCTCTCAGACACAGGGCTTAGGCTTTTAGGGGCTTGCATGAACTAGGAAAGAATATAGCAGTATTCAGTATGGTTTTACTTGGAGACAAGCTGGTAACTTGCAGTTAAAAGAACAAGCAAGGCAGCCTGAGATTTGTATGAGGCATATTCTGCCTGGTTTAAGACAGTGAAAGATAATGTCTAAATGCAAGAGACAGCAGTTGGTGGCACTGTCTCCTCCCCAGGGACCGAGAATGTCCTTGAATAATCTGGCCTACTGGGGTAATAATAATGTGAAGGCATGTGAGTGAACACTGGCATGGATACAAGACTTGATAACCTCATTATGATTATTATTATTATTGATACACTGAAATACACTGGTTACAACAGAAAATACTAAAAATTCGAAGTAGTTCTAATCCAAAACATTTGCTAGTGACATTCAGGCTTGACAAGTCCTTTGGATATTACAAACTACACTTTTTACAGTATGCTTTAGAACATCCCTCGTGTTTCATAATTCAGAATGAACATTTTGAGTGGACAAATTGAATTGTGTCTGAATTGCTGTCTCATGTATGTCCAACAGGTGGCATCAACACTCCAGTGCCACCAGTCAGGAGAAGAGGATGATTCTGTAGAAGCTGTAGGATTCTCTTACACGTGAGTTATTCCGGCCTCTCTGTATGAACTTTCCGGGCTCATGTGGGTCCATAGAGATCCTTAATGGTCCTTAGATTTATTAAGGTTCTTAATAAGGGCTCAATTTTTTAAAAAAAATGATCCTGGGTCTTTAAATAGTCCTTACTTTTTTTTTATAAGAAAGGACCCTTCCATTCTGCTGCTATTAGTAATTGTATGGGTAAGTCACAATTATTAAAATTTTGATAGAGTAGGGTAAATTCTATAGAAAAATAACTGAGAGAAATGAAAAGGTTCTATTACATCATTTCTTGTTTGCAGCAGTTCGCAGTTTTTAGTTTTCTTTCACATAGTGACCAGACAGCAATCTCTCTCTTACAGACATGACTATGCTGTCACAGGAACCCTCAGTGGTAGCTTGGAAGTGTGGGACCTGCCCACAAAGTCTGTGAGATATCGCTGTGAACACCCAGTAAGTAATGCCTACCTCACAATCTTAGAGAAAGATAGAGAGAGTGTGGGTGGATGAGTGTAAGGGGGAAGGGTAAGATTGGTTGGTGTATGAACTAGAATTTGGCTAAAAAATGTTATGGTGCTATCACTCATCCACAGACCACTGTCTGATAGCTTGGTCATGTGACAAGAACTTACTTGACATAAGGTTATGGTCGTAACATGAGCAGAAGAATTTAGATTTTGCAGAATGTAACCTTGTGGGTTGTCTTGGGCAGGCAGAGGTGTTACATCATGTTGACAGATGCATGAAAGACTATTTTATTCAAATAATAGTCTGTGCCAAACCTCAGTCATTTCATCCATTTCATGGTATCAGGCATGGTATGATACAATCCCCTTGGCTTGACATGAGCAGGAGAAATTAGAAGTGTGTCATATGAAGGGAGAGTTGAATGAAGAGAACAGTGGCCCGAAAAAGGCAAAATTGATCAGGGAGGTCACTTCTGTAGTATGGAAAAATACCATTTGCACCAAATGAAGTCAGTTTCATCTTTTGCCACATTTGTGTAGAGTAGAGCGTAATGTTCCCTATTTTAGTAGTTTCTCCACATTGCATGATTCGCCCCTTAAATTTCAGAATTCTCCTCAAACTATACATTGAACACATGTCAATATTCTGCACAGAAGCTAAAAAGACTTTGAGAAAAATCTAAAATCCTCCTCAGAATTTACAAATTCCTTGCCCAAATTTCTGATGAGGGGGAAATGTCACCTCATCACATGTGCTTTTGAGAAAACATCACTACCTTTCCATCTGGATTATTTTCTCATAGCTTTTGCAATTTCTGAGCTAGCCAGCCATAAATACCGTTGGCTAACTCTTGTGATACTATTATAGAATTAATTCTAATGTCAACTCACTATGCCGTAATGTGGCAATAGAATATATAAGTATTCCCTTGTCGAGCACTGAGTGTGGCAGTCCAATGTTGCAGCCCAGTAGCAACTGATTGGCTGGCAGACAACATTTGCAATGGTCATTATCCGTAACTATGGTCATGCAGCCAGTGGGAAGCTAGACCTGAGACGCCCTACGCGATAAGAGTTAAGAATAGTCTAATCAGGGTTTAGGGTTTTGAGACATCAAATTTACATTGATTTACATTTGCATCGTAGCAATCGCTTTATACAGCCAACTTTGCTGTGATGCCAACATTAAAAAAAAGTCCCAAAGTTGGTGGTATTACTGTACAAGGTTTTACCATACTTGTTAATAGAATTGCAGTGATTTATCACAGCTATCTTTTATTTCAGCATTATTCAGTGTTTTCTCCAGACAACGTGATTTCCCCTTCAAACTTCAAAATCTTGCTGAAAAATGTATTGAACATGTATCAATTCCCCCGTATTTTCTGTACAGGAACTGAAAAAAAATGTCAGAAAAATCTGAAACATCTCTCAAAATTTACAAATACCCAGCCCAAACTGAAATGACAGGGAAATGCTACCTCCATCTCATAAGATCTAGAGAAAACATTGATTTTTGGGAATAGAATTGTCTCATTACATTGATGCAATCACTGCTAAAATCTCTGTCCATTTTCGCTGTCGACTGGCAGGATTGTTTGTATCAGTGATTTTACTTTTACAGTGGAGCACACATAATAAGAACATGTTTAGTACGTAAACACGGATATTGAATACAGTATTTGTGGTCCCAATTTTTCTTATCTAAGGGTAAGTGCATGGTTGATACATATATCTGTTAATAAGTACATTTATGGTTGGTTCCAAGATTACCATTATCCGTGCTGTACTGTATTTTCTTTTTTTTTAATCTTTGATCCAGTATGGTATAGTGAAGCTGCAGTGGTCACCAACAAGTCCCACATTTTACTCCGCATGTCTTGATGGGAATGTGAGACTGTATGACTGCCGAAATGGTCAGCTTGTCAATACATGGCATGGACACAGCTCAGCAGTCCTGGACTTTGATTTAGCAAGGTATGTGACAGTGAAGCAGGTAGAACCCTAGACAGTCCTTAAATAGCCACAGCCTAAAGTGATGTAGATACATATAAATTGCAGCATGCTCTGTAGTTCCGGTCCTGGACATTTGGCTGACGGACATTTGGCCAATGGAGACAGGCCAAACGGACACTTGGCTGACAGACATTTGGCCAAAGTGACACTTGGCCGATGGATATTTTGCCAAAATTCCTAACTGCATTTTTTTTCTAGTCATTCTTCTTGGCACTTTCTTCTCTTTCTTAGAGACTGTGTGAGTGTTAGATTCACTATAGTTCATAAGATCGATACTCAAGACCAGAAAATTATTGAGTGGTTATTGAAATATGGAAAATGTGAAAATGCAAACATGCCATTAGTCACTTGCTGAATTTGTAAGTAAGAAGAGTGATGTAATAAGTATTCAGAGAAAATTATAAGGAATGCACATGTTGTGTTGTAATCACTTAAATGTAATCAGAAATTTTGCTAAAATGGAAATAATGAGAATAAAACATGCATGAGTTACTGTATGTGTATTTTCTAAATTTGTATTGAAGAATTACTCTGATACATTATGAAAAAAGAAAATGCATATAGATATATTATGTTTCTGTAATTTGATGTATGCTGCAGTAAAGACTTATGCTGCACTAGACATTGGTAAAAATAAAATTCAAACACCACTCTTTTATTCTATGCCCACTCTTACCAAAGAAATAGAATGTAACAAAATATAGTTCGGTCAAATGTCCATCGGCCAGGTGTCTGCTCAGCTAGGTGTCAGTTTGCCAAATGTCTGTTGACCAAGGTAGTTCCGGATTTCAGCTAGAGTAATTGAGTTTTCTTCTTTTTTCGTGGGGGGGGGAAGCCTTAGACCATTTGTGAACTCTGTGCATTCCAGTTTTTGTTAGGGTTGGGCGGAACTCCGATTTTGTGATCGGAGCGAACAGAGTTCCCCAGTTTCATTGTGAACGCGACCATGAACGGAGTTGGTGATTTTTTTGCAAATGGATCGGAACTTAGTTCATTTTAAATTCCGTTCACACATCAACGACCAGGGTTTGTTTTTCATTTTGTCGGCAATTACTGCACTTGCCGCACTGCGACCACCAGCTTAGCTCGATCTCATAACGGTCATTCTTCGAATCAGCATGATCAGTTTATCACTCCTGCCCTTTTATGGCGTTAGGTAAATAAGACCATTGAGATGAAGCTGCTGTTGCCATTCGCATTACACAACAAGGACTGGATTATCACTATTAATAGCAAGTGACGCATGTCCCCTTACTGATAAAGACGTGATGACACCTGGTATCCAGAACTATGTCTCGAGGCTTGACCATATCAAGTCCGTCTCTAGCGAAACAATGTTACGCCCATTGAAAGGTCTGAATCGTGAGTGGTGACTGACAGCTGAACACCAACTTGAAAGCCATAAATAATCATCAAACGCGAGATAAAGGCTTACTGGATAATGTAGATGGGCAGGTGAAAAGGGCGGAGGACTAGAGAACTAGGGGTGGGATATGGTGCACATGAAGAAAGCAGAGGGTGCTAATGGTTTAGGTAGTCGGCTCACTGGTTTTCATGCACATGACGTCATCGCCTTGTACTAACTTCCCTTTGATGGAGTCTACAAAGCTGTTATTTACATTAAAACCATTGCTATAGGTGTAATTGCAGTGTCGCTTATCAAGGATCCTTTAAAAAATACCTGCCTAGCACACACCAGAACCACGCAACAAAATGCATTGATTTTAAGAATAATAAATGCCAGGATTTACTCTAATATTGACTCTTGTCCAAAATTGTGACTTATGCCTGCGTTATGATTTCGAATAGGCCTATCAAGATTTCGATTTTTTTAAGGCGGGATCCGTGCAATCGTAAATAAATTCTCGAATTTATAAGAAATCGTAAGGTTGTAATGTAATTTCTTCAGATTCTTTCTACTTGCAGTGAATTCTGAAAGGAGAAGGAGCTCCAAATTTTCTGTTTTTATGACGCACACTGCACTTACTCACAGTTGTTATTGGCAGGTGGCAGTTAATATTAACTTCTGCGTCTGTACTAGTGAATCTGGATTATTTTTTTTAGGTCTGTTAAGGAAGGGATGAAATGGTCTCATGTTCTTCATCACCAAGTTACATACGCCGCAAAATCTTGCGCCTCTCAGACTGAACGTCTCCATGGAAAACATTCACACATAAAGTAACATTCTTTAAACATCAAAATCCTCGTTTCTCTTTGTGAAATCAGCTGTCTTGGAAACACATGCTATTTTCGGCGGGTAAAATAAGCGGAACGGAACGGAGATCAGAACTAAGTTCCTCAGGCGTGGAACAGGTGAACGGAATGGAATTTGAAAGTCTTGGCTGAATGGGGAACGGAACGCGGTTCCCCAATTTTTGTGAATGTGCCCAACCCTGGTTTTTGTACCTGATTTAATTTTCTGCGGACTATTTGAGTGAAAGAAAGAATGTTTGGGGTGAATGTTGGGATGAATGAAAGAGTAGATAAATGAACGTTTTTTTTTCATTTTGCTTATTAGTGACATTAGAGTACACTGTATACCAGACCTTTAATGAAGTCCGTTGCCAGAGCCACTCTTACATATCTCTGTGTTGCCAGCTGTAGTTGATTTAAAATTTGGGTGACCTGTGAGTCTGGCCCCAACTGGTTTCTCCTCTGTAACTGTGCCCACCCATCTATCCCCTCTCTCTCCCTCCCCCTCCCCATGTCTGAACTGTTGCTATGTTCAACATGGCATATCCATGCTAACTACTATGGCTCTTTCCATTTTTCTCTTTGATCGCGGAGACCGGTTCTTTCTTTCCAAAGATTTCACAAATATTCTCCAAATTATTCCCGAGGTCATCTCTGGCCAGTATAAGAGTGTCAAACTATTTTCACGTCGATATGCCAGCTGTTTGACCGGCTCTTCGACGCATGTTGACTGATTTATGACTAGTGATGCAACTAACACCGCCCCTAAGCGCAGAAAACACTGCCTGAGACAATAGTTAGCCGTCAATCAAATCCTATCCTGCTGTGCAACATCTTAACAACTAACAACCTCAGGCAAATAACAAAGAATGTCAGATCCGTAGACCAATGAGAGCTAATTAAACAATATACGGGAAAAAACGGTACAGACAACCATACATAGGCTATGCATACATTAATAAAGCGACTCACTCAGTGCTCAGACAGATGCTTCTTTTATCCAGTATTCACCCTGTCATTTCTAAGATTACAGCATTGCTATCAAAGTCGGACACATGTTAACAGTCTTCAACAAAAGACTTAATGATCATATGTGAAAAAAAGGCATAAAATTTAGCACCAAGGAAAGTTATTGCATGTGGATAATTCTCTTCGCACAACGACTACTAGCTTGCCTCTCGCTTTATGACGTCACGCCTTATTCCCGCGCTGACCGGACGACCAGTTATGGCGGCCCGCGCGGTGTGAAAATCCCGACTTTCAAGCTGCATTTTCTCGGAAGCGCTCGGGCGAAGGAAACGTGTAAGGAGTTGAAAATTTATGAAAAAATATTGTGGATTTTCAAGGCTGTGAAGCAGATAGCTATCCCTGTTTCTTTAATATTATCAGACTATGGGACTTTTGCACGATCACCATTCGCTCCGATTTATCTCTTGGATCTCTTGATTACGCTGCTGTTTCTCTGGAGATGAAGTTCAGTGCTTTGACTGAGTTATCATTTAGATTTTCCAGGACAATGCTAGCCACCATTTGTACAGTGTAGTGCAACATCATTACATTCTGTGGCTTAGACGGCCTGAATAGTTTAGTTACCGCGCTATCCTTCCAAGTTAGCATACTCACCGGGCTAACAGGCAATACATTCACTTTTCCTCATGTGACCATACCGTAGATAGCATGGAAACTCTCCTCCGGTCTGCAACACCTTCTCTTCGAAATATCTGACAGGAGTACCTGGACGGAAACTTGACTGTGGCTATATACATGTGTGACCGGGATTATAAATGATTTCAGTGAAGCAAAAGGTCCACTAGTAGAGTATCCTGCCTCGGTTGTCGTGTCTTCTGGTCTGGGTTTGCCTTGACAGCGATTCCAGTATAGTGAAGCTTGTCCATGACAAGCGGAAGATTCAAGTGATCATTACCATCAGATGCCTGTGATCTCAAAGTGGATGCCAATTCGGAGACTAGTAGATCATATACTCTCTTTGCCGGCCTCTCCTGGGACAACTTTCTCTCCCACATTCGCCTGTCGAGCTTGGTTAAAGAGGGGTCAGGATTGGTCTCTTCATCTTTACAATGGTCTACAGGGTTGACTTTTTCTCCTTTGAGTTGTTGCAGTTCTCCTTGGTATTCCTGGCAAAATCCATTGTGATACTGTCTTGGCCCTCAATCAGGGGGTCGCCCAGGCCAGGTAAAATTGACTCCTGTTAACACAACCATAGCTTAACACAATCCTTGCTTTGATCACTATACTTCAGGATCCCAACTTTTCTGTTTCCCAGACAAATACTCTGGATAACACACCATCGGTAGCTTGGTCCTGAGTATGTTATCAGGATCTCACTGTATTTAATATACTTCAGCTGGTATTCCATAAGATGTCTCCATAACATTTGGTGGTTTGGAGACCAAATTCGACTATAAATTATAAGCATTGTGGTTTTTAACCAGCGGAATGACAGGTCGATGACATCTGTGGTGGTCGTAGGCTTGAGGTCCATTCTCCTTAAAGACCCAAGGGTCCCATACCTCTCATGGCTATGTGGAAGCCATGCCATTTATTCATCATAGAAGAACCCTGTGGCATAACAATTGTTCCTCTATTCCTTGCACAGTGATGACCCTTATGAGCCGAGCATTGCTGCAGTTCCCACTGACATGCTACTTCTCTATAAGTGGTTTTGAAATTTTTTTTCATGTTTGTGGCAACTGGGGAAGCCCTAGGGTTGAATTTGTGCAGCTGCGTGGAAGTTGGGTGAATTGCAGTTAGCAAGGTGAAACAATAAGATGGATGATGGGGCATGTGGTTCATGTGTGACATGGACCTAGTGCTATAAGAGTTTATCTGTTCATTGCTCTCCCACCTCAGTTTTGCCCTTCTGCTGTTAGCTGTTCAAAATGCTCATCCACAATTCAAAACATTTTGTTACTTGTTTCCTTCTTTTTCATTCGTGCTTGCTTCTTCACACACATGCATCCATTGAGAAGGAAGGAAAGAGAAGATGAAAAAAGAGAACATACTCATTGTAGTTGTGCATAGTTGCATATAATTTTTTTTTTAAGTACTGTTTCTTACAAAGATAGATAACCAAGGAGGAAGAAAGTATCAAATTATTTGATCTGTAATATGTTTGATTGAATATATATATATATTTATGTCCTCATGCTTCCGACATAAATACATTTATGTTCAAAACATAACAGACTCTATAATTGATGATGTGGTTAACTATGGCCACTTCTGTTAAGTGACGGTTTTATTGAAATGACAATCACATTTATTTATCTCCATATAATATTGATAGTAATACACATTAACAACAAAGCTGGTTATGTACACTTAATGATAACATTTTGTTATCAATGCTTTGATTTTCTATATTATTTTCTCGTGCACTATATATATATATATATAAAAGTCCCTTGAACTGCACTATGAATAGCAATAAAAGATTAAAAGCAAACAAGTATTCAAACTTTCTTGTGTGACTGAATGCATTTTATGCCTTGAGAAACAGTTTCTGTCACTAAACAGACCTGATCATTCCAAACATATGATGGAACTGAATTTCTGATTTTTATTTTCAGAGATGAGTCAATCCTAGTCACAGCCTCTGATGACTTCACAGCAAAAGTCTTCTCCCTAAAAAACAGCTCAAGATAGCACATTCATGAGAGAAGAGTTGCACACATCCCTGGCCAACAGCCATCACAGATTCATTAAACCTCATGGAAAACTGTATCTACGAACAGTTCAGTCATAACTTTATTATCTGCAGGACAGTCATTGTTGATGGAAGATTAAGCCTATAGATTTTGTTTAGAGTTACACAAAATTGGCACATTCTCTTGTATTGTAAATGTGTTAAACCTCGTGAAGAAAATTATGTAGAGTGACCACCATTAATGCCAATTTATTTTGTGGTATGGCCACATTTTCAGTTTGAAAATATTTTTGACAGAATGTTGTTTCATTCTATATTAATGAAGGCATGATCAACTTTTCAGTGGTCCTGAATGCTGGAAAATTGTCAATGAGCTAAAATGATTTTAAATTAGCATAAAGGTTGCAGGAGCATATTGGAAATGCCTTTTTGAGGCATTTGAGAAAATGTTCTCCTCAGACTACATGAACGTTCTGAAATGGTCCAGACTAGTCTGTAGGTCTGGAGCCTCCACTGTGCTTAAATTATTTACGACGTCTAGTAGGGGTCCTCCATTTAGATTTTTCGCAGTATCAGTTTACATGAAAAGGGGGTCCAAAATTTGGCATCCTTTTGCAGACCAGCTGCTCACACAAACTGAAACTGCTTAGACCCTTAAAAAGAATTGCCTACCAAAACTCTTTATTTAACAAATTTTACTGATGTATCTCACAACTTTTGCAGTGTAATTTCATGTTATACGATTATTCCTACACAATCTGTCCAAAGTACATATTTTATACTCTGCTATTATCAACTTTGACAGTCGACACATTTTTAGCCAATAAGGCACCTGCAACCTAAAGGTAATGATGGTTTTTTTATTATGAGTAAAACAATATAAATTTTTTTTTATATTGTTCTCTTGTTTTGTACAGCTGTGATTCCTGTATTCTATAACCAGAATAAAACCAAAGCAAAACATGAAAAGTGGTGTTACTGTAGTAATGAAAAACTAATAATCAACAATTTGCTCCAGACATCACAGTGGTTAAAAAAGTGAAACAATGGGAAAAGCCTGAATTCTGAAAAACCTTTCCAGTATTGACAGTGAATGTAAAAGCAAGCCATAGCTACTCATGTAATAGTCTTCACCCTTTTCATCAAATCACAAAGCCAAAGCAGCAACATTAATAATGTCTGAACACCATCCTGTGTTTTGAAGGAGACTTTTTGATGTCTTGAAGCATCAGCCCATTGACAGTTCTGAACAGTCATGAATTCATAAACAGATGTCAATTTTTTTTTGATGCCTTAGTTATTGTCCAAAAAAAAAAAGTAGACAAATTATTATCAGCATCAGTAAATGTGATGTTTTGTCCTTTCCAGATTTCATAAGAAAATCCATTGCTTTCCGTTAGAAATATCAAAATATAGTAAGGGCATTCAGAGGAAGTTTTCCTATGAAGCATAGGACCTCAGAAATTCCAAAATGAAAGAGAACCCACCTTCACATTGAATTTAAAAACGAAAATTATGGAGGAGTTACAGGACATGTGTTCTTAATCAGGCTTGTGCAAATTCCACCAGAAGTGGGATTCAATTCCAGTTCCGATCCTTGCTAAAATTTGGAATTAAATCCTAAAGTGGAATTGAAATTCAATTCCCAATTCCACCTTGAGAGATGGAATTAATTCTATTCCAATTTCGGCGAATCTTTCAAGACTCAAGGAGGTAACGTGACATTATTACAAGTTCAAACATACAACTCTATAACAAACATGTCTACTATCTATATTACTATAAAATATGCAATGCCACACAATACTTATAGACTGTAGATCATTCATTGACTTAAGGAAGTGGCTATGGGTAATTTACTGAAGTACGATGATGTGACTATTGTAAATCAAAATCAAGAGTACAATCCCATTACAATAGCTCCTTAATATTTATTGCACAACATACAGCGCTTTAAAACCTTACTTATGATCATGAACAGACTCAAGAATTCATTTAAGATGAAAGTGGCTGTGCAATATTTATGGATATAGTATAGATAAACAGGATTGTACTAATTTCTCTAAAGTGGATTCAAATAAAAAATCAAGACCATGTCCAAATTGATACTAAGATCCAATACCAATACTTTGGGGCAGACTAGCTTTAAAATCTGATTCCCGGTACCAGAAATTTGAAAGGAATTAAACACTAATACTATTTGAGATGGAAATACTCCCAAGGACGCCAAAGGAGCAGTAAGTTACTGGTACTTTGGGGCTGGTTAGAGTACAAGATAAAAAGTTTTAGAGAACAAAACTGCAAAACCAAGAATACATAAAGTACTCTTCTTTCACTGATTTAAATGCAGTGGGGAAAACATCCTCCTTATGCTTCATGCAAACTGGATCTGAGAGGCCAGCTGATGATCACCAACAGATTGCTTTCTTAGATTGTGATGACATGTAATCACTGAATCCGAAGATTTTTTTTTTTACATGCATTTGCATGCCCCATGACACCTTGTTGATGTCATGTAGGTCTGCCTAGGAAGGCAAATCAAATGGCAGGACCAAGTAGGCTACTCCCAAAATCAAGAAAGGCAAATGTGGAAGGTGCCTTAGCGTCTGTCCTTTGTTTCACGCATGAATGTGAGAAAGATATGGATGATGCACCTGGTCTAGTCTACCTGTGAGTCTGCGGTCATTTCTTCACGTCTTCAGTTCATTGCATCATTGGCCAGGGAAGTGATACTTTAAGATCAACCGGGCTGGACAGTCTATATGCAGTGGGTGTGATCAAGCTAAGTGTGAAATTGGCTGATCGATACATGTAGGTGGTCCCGAATGGCATGTTTTATGGCCATCAAGATTGTGTAGCCCAGATCGGAAGGTAAGATTTGAAAACGGATAAAGATCCTAATTCTGTTCCAAACTGAATTTTGGATTCGATCCTAATTCCAATTCCACCTAAAAAATATGGAATAACTGGAATTTATTCTGGAATTGTCTGGTCCGGATTCTGATCCTGCACAGGCCTGCTCTTAATGGAACAGTTGTTTTGACATCATTTTAGAGGTGCTGACCAATAGTAGAGTAAGGAAATCTATTAGCACACTAAGACAATATACATTGGAACACACTTATAAAGAATTTAAAATTTCAATGTCCTCTTCCTTTTCCTCCCTTTCTTCTGTGGTCTTTCTATCTTTGGGTAGCACGCATCCACGGTTGCTGTCGATAGATCCAACACAATCGACGACTTCCTGAGCAAGGCAACAAAGAGGTTGGATAACAAGTTAGGATGCATCACTCGTTCATAGTTGGCAGAATATTATTGGAGGAGGAGAGTCATAAGTCCATTTAGCCTACAAATTCACTGACCTCTCTTTGTTAAAAAAAGTGAGTGAAGGTGAAGGAGGATGCCTCAGAAAGAGAGAAAGAGAGAGAGAGAGAGAGAGAGAGCAAATAACAATAAATGGGAAGGAAGAGTTGAATACTGTTGCATGTGGTAGAAATAGTCAAATGGATTAATAGAATTACAGTACAATAATTTACACAGAAAAATATGTTACACGACAAAATGGAATTTAAGAGCATATTTGAGTGTCTCAGCCACAGCTAGTTACCTGTGGAAAAAGCGCCAGTACTTACAGTGGTGCTTCTACTGTGTCTGCCATGTGGATTTTGGGGCTGTAAGGCAGAGCTCCCAATGGCCCCTGCAGCTGGACGTGTATCAGGAGACCGGTCTAATTGCCTGATTTTGTGACAGATCTGATGAAGCCTCATGGCTCTGACACAACCCCTTCACTGGGGTTGTCACTTTGCATGCCACTGTTAAGTTCAGTGACAGCTTCTTGACTCACTTCAACTCCCTGAGGATGGCAATTTTTGATCTTGATATTTTTAAAAATATCAGTTAGATGTATGTCGTAGTCATTTGCTTGGTAATCTAACTCTTCCCTTTCGGGGATCACCATTTTGGATTTGCCCCCTTGGTTAAACGTTGCATTCTGGGTGTTCACTCTATTTTTACACGTGACGTTGTTATCGGCCATTGAAATACTGTATCAACTGGTCTAGGCTCATGCATTATGCTTCAAAACAGAAAAATATTACTCCACATAAACAATCTCTCATAAAATATCTTTTTTTCTGAGTGCTTCTTACTTATAAGTTTATTTTCTTTTTTTTTTTGATTCCACTCAATTTGGCGTTCATTGTCTCTCTAGGACAAGGTTCACATTGTCATGTTTAAGTCAATCTTAATATTATCAGACTATGGGACTTTTGCACGATCACCATTCGCTCCGATTTATCTCTTGGATCTCTTGATTACGCTGCTGTTTCTCTGGAGATGAAGTTAAGTGCTTTGACTGAGTTATCATTTAGATTTTCCAGGACAATGCTAGCCGCCATTTGTACAGTCTAGTGCAGCATCATTACATTCAGTGGCTTAGACGGCCTGAATAGTTTAGTTACCGCGCTATCCTTCCAAGTTAGCATACTCACCGGGCTAACAGGCAATACATTCACTTTTCCTCATGTGACCATACCGTAGATAGCATGGAAACTCTCCTCCGGTCTGCAACACCTTCTCTTCGAAATATCTGACAGGAGTAAAAATGTACAGAAAGGAAGGATCGTCCAAGCAGGTACTGGGCTTGATGAAGTTATGAGACCCTGGACGGAAACTTAACTGTGGCCATATAAATGTGTGACCGGGATTATAAATGATTTCAGTGAAGCAAAAGATCCACTAGTAGAGTATCCTGCCTCGGTTGTCGTGTCTTCTGGTCTGAGTATCCTTGACAGCGATTCCAGTATATTGAAGCTTGTCCATGACAAGCGGAAGATTCAAGTGATCATTACCATCAGATGCCTGTGATCTCAAAGTGGATGCCAATTCGGAGACTAGTAGATCATATACTCTCTTTGCCGGCCTCTCCTGGGACAACTTCCTCTCCCACATTCGCCTGTCGAGCTTGGTTAAAGAGGGGTCAGGATTGGTCTCTTCATCTTTACAATGGTCTACAGGGTTGACTTTTTCTCCTTTGAGTTGTTGCAGTTCTCCTTGGTATTCCTGGCAAAATCCATTGTGATACTGTCTTGGCCCTCAATCAGGGGGTCGCCCAGGCCAGGTAAAATTGACTCCTGTTAACACAACCATAGCTTAACACAATCCTTGCTTTGATCACTATAATTCAGGATCCCAACTTTTCTGTTTCCCAGACAAATACTCTGGATAACACACCATCGGTAGCTTGGTCCTGAGTATGTTATCAGGATCTCACTGTATTTAATATACTTCAGCTGGTATTCCATAAGATGTCTCCATAACATTTGGTGGTTTGGAGACCAAATTCGACTATAAATTATAAGCATTGTGGTTTTTAACCAGCGGAATGACAGGTCGATGACATCTGTGGTGGTCGTAGACTGAAAAGTCAGAAATATATCCTTGATATCCATTGGTATTCCCCAGCTAAAATACTGTATGAAGACATTGCCGTTTGTCAATGTGAGCAGTCACAAGACCAAAGTATAGTGCCATTCCATTGTGAATTAGTACCATGTGCCTGCCACATCGTTTAAAATGGCGGTTTCATAAAACCCACGGAATTCAGTCTGCTTATTCTTTCTCCTGTTGGGAAACATGTTACTGTAATAGAAATAGCTCCAGTTCTTGTAGTGCTGCACGTTAAATTCTGATAGCCTGAAAACGTTTCTGTTCTTAAAGTAACGAACATTTGACATTGCTGATTTTGTTATGCTATACAACTCAAGCGTTAGATCCTGAATGGGATTGGTTATAATGTCAAACCAAGTTACACGATCAGGCACTTCAGATTGTATGTCTAGTGGTGATTCATTTCATTTCATGCCACCATTCAGCCCTATTCGCGGTGTGCTAATGTGTCAGAAGATCTGGTGCGTTTTGTGATAATGAATCCACGTCAGTGGCGACTCTGAGCCTGCCACTGGAATGAGAGCTATATAAATATAATCTATAATAATTATTATTATTATTATTACTACTACCACTCACTGGGCAACGTAGACCAAGCCTACCTAATAATATGGGTGAAGAAGCACGACAAAATACACGTATTTGTAGTTCTGTACTTTATGACAAGGACCACCTCTTTTAATTTAAGAAAAACTTTATTGTGGCTTTTCTCAAGAGAAGAGCAGCTCTTAATTTAAGGAGGCCAGAGAGGGAAGAGGAATAAAGAAGCTTAGTTTTCCCTCCTCATTCACCAGCGGACTTGACCCATCTTGCACTACTTATTCAGGAATGGCTCAATCTTCCACTTATGCCAGTGGGTTATATTAGGATGGGCATGGAGCGAAATGCCCACCTTCTATCCTCTTTGGACTCTTCAAGTTTGTAGCTTCAATTTCTTCTGGAAATGAGAAATATATAGAGCTCAAGGTGGGCGACCCCGTTATTTGTATGGTGAACCAACTCATCTCAGGTTGTTTTTAATTTCAATTCTTATTTACGGAAATAACTGTGGGCAATGAAAATTGTTAAACAGATGAACATGTCTAGATAATACAATGATTACAGATAATATTTCGTGGGTGCGAAGAGATAAAAGATGTTCGAAGAGTGTGAACTTTCACTCAGTATGGCCAGTTGGTATTTTATACATTAGCAGGTCATTTCAGTCTAGCTTGCTCTCTGGGCAGGCGGGAGTAGGGAGATTGATTTCATGATGACTGTCCTATAATATACTGTATATCAAATGTGAACCGTTTCTTACTGAAGCATTTGAAAAGAGTTTCTTTAATGGATAAATAAAATGAATATATGTCGTACTTTACATCGAGATAGAGCTGTCATTACAAAATAAAAACTTGACAAAGCAAAGAGAGAGCGTGAGGAGGGAGTAGGGATGTTCCTTCTAGACTTTTCATTTAGTTTGCCCACCCAGTTGTCGAAAGAACGAGTCGCCCCTGTTTGTATAGTGTTTGCCAACTGCACATTTGATAAAGGAGACTGATAATGGCGTGGTTTCAAAATGGAGGAGCAATGGACTGAAACAGGAAGCGACGTTCCTAGAAATGATAATAGGACTTCAGCTCTCTTGATTAAAAAAAAACAACAACGTTCTTTCTTTCTTTCTTTCTTTCTTTCTTTCTTTCTTTCTTTCTTTCTTTCTTTCTTTTCTTTCTTTCTTTCTTTCTTTCTTTCTTTCTTTCTTTGTGATTTGTGCCTCATGTGTTCCTTCCTTCCGAGTACAAAAAGCACAGTTAAGGCTCTCTTCTCCTCCCCTCCCCCTTCCCAATTCGCTACCCGTGGCTATCCGGCGCACTACCAAGAAATTATATCCCTACCCCTACTAGGCGTAATGGGGTCTACTTTAGAATGACTTCACATGTCAATGTCACTTGTATTCTAACCCTATGTAGTTTTTGTTAATGCACTACAGTTCTGGTCTGGGCTTATCCCAATAAACTTGTTAAACTTGTTTTGTACACGCCAAAGTCTGCACCTCTGCTTTGCTCTAGCCAAAAAATGTATGCGGGGACTGTAGTCCCACTCTTGTGAAAGCAGTTATAAACTAAAGGAAGTAAACAACAATGTGTACATTATACATATTATGTACGAGTCTAAGGCAGAATTCTCATTGGGGTTTTAGAGTTGCTTTTCACCAAAACCATTCTTTTTGTTCCATTATTACGTTACTGTATGGTATTGTTCCATAGCCTAGCTAACTATAGAACTGTTATTGATTCTGTAAGGAAGTAGGTTTATGATGTCATACACTGTTGCGTACATCTAATTCACAATACAAACTCATAGAACAGCACACATCATAAACATGAATACATAATAAGCTTATTACTAATGAAACATAACCAAACCGTTTGCTGGTTGCCCGCAACTACTTTTGGATGCTCATAGTATGATTTTATCACATTGAGCAAAGTAACATTTCTTCTTGAACTTTCTTCTCTTGCACAGAAAGGCAAACGAGAAGCAAATAGCTTCTTTTTTTTT